>OY992881.1:94990375-95110375 GCA_963921405.1 Cepaea hortensis | reverse complement strand
GTCAACCAGTGGTCAAGCAGTGGTCAAGTAGTCAAGTAAGGAAATCTTAGGGGAAAGTGATTGTAATGATATGGTGATGCTTAAAGGGTGGTAAATTAGTGGTCAAGCAATGGTCAAGCAGTGGTCAAGTGAATAAATTTTAGCGGAAAGTAGTTGTAGCGACATGGTGATGCTTAAAGGGTGGTAAATTAGTGGTCAAGTAGTGGTCAAGCAGTGGTCAAGTAGTGGTCAAGTGGTCGAGTGACCACTTAAATTGTAGAGGACGATGTGCCTAAGATAATGGTATTGGTTAAAGTGATCAATGACGTGGTCAAGCAGTGGTCAAGCAGTGGTTAAGTGGTCGAGTGACCACTTAAATTTTAGGGGAAAGTACGTATAGTGCAATGGTGGTGGGTAAAGTGAGGAGGAATCACTAGTAGTGATAATAGTACTACCAATATTAGCGACAAGAATATTAGCTGGTGCGTTGTTAGAGATACAAGTCTCTTTTTTGTGGGGTGTGTAAAAATCATACAAAGAGGGTCATACAACCACAAAGACAGCCAAGTACACACATACACACCCATCGCCTAGCATTACTACTGTCATCACAACTATACACAAGTACACACAGACACACTCACCAATACACAAGAACACTCAAAGACAAACACAAAGACAACCAAACAAACACACGCACACGCGTACAGATTCAGAAGTACAGACAAACCATACCATTACTACTGTCACAACAACAGCTATACACAAGTACACACCCATAATCAAATACACAAAGAGGGTCACACAAACCATTACTACTGGTACCACAACAAGTACAGATACACTCACCCATCGCAAATACATAAACAAAACGTGTCCCCACAGGAATATCACAAACTACATACCATTTTTGGTAAAGAACGCGGATGTCCGAGAAGCCCCTACGTCATCAACGCCATATGCAAAAGTCTTTAAGTGGTAGTATGAGTCATCGGTTTGTAGGGAAGCAGGCGGGTGGCGTGAGAAAAGCCTGTCTACAAAACTGCCATGTCAGATATGTAGGGTGCAGAACCAGGGTATAAAATAGACGGCGTCTCCTCACTCGCTCTACACCAGTTCATGGTACACCAGTTCACGTGCTGACTTGGTTAGCTACATCGGTGAAACAGGTTGGTGTGAGCCTTATTCGTGTCGTTGGCATCTAGTAAAACAGTGACACATATTGTGTATACACCAGAACTTTTTTTGCGGTTGTAAGAAAGTGAAAGTGTGACTTATGACCCGTTTATCAATATGGCCACCAGATCTACTTTCAGGTGTTCAGTGTGCGACAAATCATATTGTGATAAGTATATCCTTAATCGTCACATTCGGACCATTCACACTGAGAACCACCAGAAATACCCCTGTCAGTTATGTGATAAGGTGTATAATACGAACGATGGCCTACAAAAACACAAACGAATACATCATCACCGGCCTATGGATACATCAGCGGCAATTACTACAACTACCTCTTCAACAGCAGAGATGACACCACCAACTGAAACCAATATAACTAACAGTCAGATACAACCAGACGAGAGTATTCTTGAACAACTGGTAGAAGACGAAGCGGCCATCTTAGCAGCCGGGGTACCTGAGACACCACACATCCTTCCACCCGATATTCAACAAATATATAGAGAAAATTGGGAAGCTATCAGGACACATCACAAGATTAACAAGTATTTATCGACATACACCTTCTTTATTAGCCCAGAGATTCAGACCCCTATCAACTGGACAGATACGTTGTATAAGATTTTCAACGCTCAAATTAGTCGCTTTAAGATAAACTTTACCTTTAATCTAGTGTTACAACATAGAGGAACACAAGATCTTAGATTCTATCATGCATCATTTAACAATTCTTCTGTTTTAGAATTTCCAGCGCTAATCAATAACAGATACGATTTTGATGCCTTCCTTACAACAGTACACGAACATGACATTCATTCCTACGCCATGCAACAACGTACAGACACCAAATATATACTAGAGACAGTAGCTTGCATATGTTTTTAACTCTTTCATATGCCCGAGTTCCCGATAGTTTGATGTCTAGGTGACATATCATCCCCCAACTACATTGTTTTATATTTTTTGTCACTAATCATGTATGTCATTGATGTTTTCTTATATCACTAAACTATTTTGATGAATAACACACATATTTTGGTGATTAAATATTGAAACCAAGATTTTTGTTGATTTTCTTTAGTGGTTTTGTTTTCATGACGTTTTCTTGTCCCGAGAGACATCAACACTGACAGACAATGAAACAAAGACACATATTGAGATGTATTATTTATTTATTCAACTGATGATTGCAACCAAGTATAGAAATTACACCATCCACTTCTCAGTATCCAAGGAGGTAGTTTATGAGTCATATACGTGCCGGCAGATGTAGCGAAGCTTTCCTCCAGGTCCTGGACATTCATGTCTGTATTGTAAGAATTATTAACCAGATGCTTACCCAGACGCATACCAAATGTAAAAACCATCATTATTCTCCCATAGTTGATGATGTTATCGGCAAAGACTTCGTCAGCGATTGAAACAAAGACCGGGAAAATGTGTTCGGGCTTGATACAGACTTCTAGTCTCGTGAATAACACATCGTGTTGGTTAGCTATCTGACGTACTAAACGACACAACCTCGAGTTATTGGTCTTTGTGGGCTTGTAGGAACTAATAATAGTCAACGCCATACTCACCACCTCGGTGTGAAGTTGTGTCAAGTCGACCATTGGTTCCATCATTATTATACCGATAGCTACCAGAGACCCACTGACGTGCAGTTAGTCGTCAAATGGTCTAATATTATCACCCGATGCGTTTATAAACACCAATGCGACTAGGTAATTGGTTATTAATAATCATGGATCCTAGGTGGAAACATCCTTTTACGGCCTTGATTGCGGGCCCAACGGGGAGTGTTAAACCGTCTTTGTCCAACGGTTCTTGGCCCATCTACCAAGCATGGTAGACCCCATTCCAGAGGAAATTATATGGTGCTATGGGGGAATGGCAACCCATCTATGAAACTATGAAGGGTGTTCAATTTAATGAAGGTCTGCCAGATGTGGAAAAATGGACAAGGGATAGACGTCGGTTTGTAGTCATAGATGATCTAATGTCTGAGACAGATGACAGAGTGACTAAATTATTTACTAAAGGCAGTCATCATCGCAACCTCAGTGTTATGTATATAGTACAGAACCTATTTGGTAATAATAAAGAACAAAGAACTATCAGTCTGAATTCGCACTACCTAGTGGTGTTTAAGAATCCTCGAGACGGGTCTCAGATTACCAATCTGGCCAAACAGATGTACCCAGGACGTGTGTCATATGTCCAAGAGAGTTTTAAAGACGCGACATCGGCTGCACACGGGTATTTGTTATTTGACCTGCGACAGGAAACACCGGATCAGCTCCGCTTACGAAGTCATATATTTCCCGATCAGCACCAAGTCGTCTACGTCCCCAAATAACATGTCTAACCGGCTTAAACGTAACGAGGGTATGTTACGTTTCTTGGGTCAGACCAACCCAGCCACTGTGAAGGCAGTAATGAAATCAGCTTCCCCGGATCTCGTCCAATCAATTTGCGAATGCTGTCACAACGTTTTAAAAGGTAATGTTCCCCTGACACCAGCTCAGAAGAAGCGTCTGCAACGGCACAAAGACAGTCTGAGAGCACTCACTCATAAGAAATTATCGCTCAAGAAAAGGACAGAGATTCTACAACAAGGTGGTTTCATAGGCGCCTTACTAGGCCCCATACTAAATGTGTTGAAAAGCGTGGTGGGTTTGTAATGGCCAAGAAGATGATCTTGATCGATCCCCGGTTGCTAGAAAAACCCTATGTACCACCCGACACACTAAATGATAGTCTACAGGATTTGGATCGTCAGATGCAACAAGTCCTGGTAACAGAAGATCTACCACCTCGTGACAAGACCAGAGCGTATCAGCAAACACTACAGCGGTATCTGAATCGACTCGAACAGTACAGACACAAGCCTCTGGGACTAGTAGATATCAAGGAACAAAAACCTGAAGTCACCAGTGTACCGACACCAGTAGCCGAGACACCTCTTCAACCAACACCTATTCAACCGGCTCAAGTAGTCGAGCCCAAAACAGTCGAAACCACACCACATTACAAACTCAGGCGAAGCAAGAAGAAGACTAGGATACCTACCCCCAAGTGGCAAAAATGGCCGCCCAATTAAGAAAGTATTACTATGACCCTAAGAAACCGGGAGTCTATGGTGGAGCAGCCGCCTTAAAAAGAAATACTAACCTGAAGAAAATAGATAAATGGTTACGTCATCAGGATACCTACACGTTACATAAACCGGTCCGTCGTCGCTTCCAGAGACGTCAGACCATAACAGGTGGTATAAATCACCAATTTCAAGCCGACTTGATAGATATGAGACTATTACAAAGATACAACGATGGGATGTCGTACCTAGTGACTTGTATCGATGTGTTTAGTAAATATGCTTGGGCCATCCCGATCCAGAAGAAAACAGGGAAAGCTCTGGTGGTGGCTATGAGTAAAATCTTTGGTGATAACCAACCGATAAATTTTCAGAGCGATAAAGGTTCGGAATTCGTTAATCGGACCTTCTTAAAATTTCTGAAAGATCGAGGTGTGCACTTCTTTACCACCGAGAATTAAGATGTGAAGGCAGCGATAGTGGAAAGATTCAATCGAACCCTGAAAGAAAAAATGTGGCGTTATTTCACCAAGACCAATACACCGCGCTACGTCGACGTGATAGATACATTGATCCAGAAATACAATGGTTCGTATCACAGAATTATTCGCATGGCCCCTGTGCAAGTCAACTATAGTAATCAAGAAGAGGTGTGGAATAACTTGTATAAGCCGACATACGTATCGAAAAAAGTGTATTTTACACCTGGGACCGAGTCAGACTGGCTCAACCCAAACAACCTTTTAAAAAAGGGTATGTGCCCTCGTGGACAGAAGAATTGTTTACCGTCAGTCGCATAAACCAGACCAGTCCAGTGACCTATGTGGTAAAAGACGATTCGGGACAGGAACTACAGGGCTCGTTCTACAGAGAAGAAATACAACTAGTTGGAGACAAGTAAGTGTATCGTATCGAAACAATCTTACAAGAAAGACCCAGGAGAGGTGGTGGGAAAGAATATTTAGTGAAGTGGTTTGGTTATCCCAATTCATTCAATAGTTGGATAGCTGACACGCAACTAGCTAGTTATGGAGACTAGTGGTGGGACTGAAGACAGGGTGGAATCTATTGTGGTGCGCCCACAACCGACAGAGGGGGAGAGAACATCGATCTGGTCATTCTTTGGACAACGTGTACCGAGGCCAGATATTGTATTTCTGTGTCAAATGGTGGTTATATATGCCGTAATTGCCGTGTCTTTGTTCAATCTGACTCAAGGCAGCGCAGACGCACCAGACGGCAAGTTGTGGGTAGCTCTAATGAGTAGTTGTTTGGGCTATATGCTACCTAATCCTAAATTAGAAAAACGATGAGTTTCTACGTGACTTTACCGAGTAATGCTGGACCAAAGGTATTTCCCAACAACCAATCATGTCACTTTTTTGTCAAGTTGCCGCAGACCATTGATGTAACGACCCAATACGAAGTGGGCCTGGTCGAGATTCAGTTCCCCAATTGTATTTTAATGGTTTGCCTGGTGAAATTTGGTTCCAATACTTTCCACCTAAAGGTAGTGGTATGGAACCTATAACCCTTGTATGTCCTCCGGGTCCGTTCACCAGCCCTGAAACTTTCATCAAGGAATTGAATAAGTTGTGTGTAGAAACCCAACTAGACGAGAAAGTAAACATCAAATTCGTGCTAGGTACACCTTGGAAAAACGTCGGGATGAAAATATTTGAAAAAGGCGCCCAGGCTAAAGTTAGTGACAGATTGAAGAATATGTTGGGTTTTCCAAGCTCGACTCTATCAGACGATAATGTCTTATTATACGGTAATATAGAATTAGAGATGGATAGCGAAGTTAAAAATATCTATGTCTATTCCGATCTCGTAGCCGCGAGACCAGTTGGAGACGTCATGGTTCCTTTATTAAGGACTGTTCCTATATTGGACCGACTCTCACCTTCAGTGTTTCGTCTTTATGATAAGCCACATTATGTACCATTAAGTCGATTCTCCTTCGACACGGTGGAAATACTTTTAACTGACGATACGGGTAAAACACTCTCATTCAAGGAGGGACTTCAGTACTAACTTTACATTTTCGAATCAGGAAACATTCAGACCTCGAATAGACTAAGATGAGTTTTCTACGTGACACTAACGAGTAATGCATCGTTACAAATATACCCTCAAAATAACGCCGGACATTTCTTTATCAAACTGCCACAAACTATTGAGCTCACCTCCCAGTACGAAGTTGGTTTGGTTGATATTCAGTTTCCCAACACCTATTTTAATATTTTGAAAAATGAGGTGTGGATAAAGTACTTTCCACCTCCAGACCTAGACGAACCACCGATGACGATTACGCTGACGCCTGGTCTGTACAAATCAACAGAAAAATTCATTGGTGAATTGAAAAGATTGGTTTTCGAAGCTGAGAGATTTATCAATGAACGGCAATGGCTGCGTCTCGATGATGCCTTGCAAGAACATAACCAAATGATGTTCTCTTATAACGATATTTCGAATAAGGCTCGTTTCCAATTATATGAACAAGGGGCTGAAGTTAGACTTAGTGACAAGTTGGCTGAAATTTTACAATTTCCCTCGACACATGTCACCGAGACTGAACCCAGTCTGTCTGGTGTGAGTGAAGTAGATTTATACCAGGGCACAAAAAATGTCTTCGTCTATTCCGATATTGTCACCTCGCGGGTGGTTGGTGATGTGATGGTACCATTACTGAGGACACTCCCTGTTCTAGACAGATCCACGACCTCCGTATTTAGGATGTATGACAAGCCACATTACGTACCCCTCAGTCGATTTTAATTTGACACGATTGAACTTCTTATAACCGACGAGCAGGGGAAACCTATCCCATTTACAGGTGGAACTTCAGTAGTGACGTTACATTTTCGAACAACCAAACGGTTTGACCTGGACTAATCATGGTTAGTCACGTGCCAATCCAACGCAACCCCAAACTATACGAGGACTATTTCTGCAATCAAGCTGGAAGTGGTCTCCCTGTTTTTGTGGGTGGTCGAAGTCAGCGAGGTCATGGAATTGGTAGTTTCTTTAGTTGTCTTGGTCGCACAATTCTTCCTTGGTTGAAGACTGGTGGCAAAGCCATATTGAGAGAAGGACTGGGGACGGATTTGCAAGTGGCTCAAGATACCTTAGCTGGTAAAAATGTTGGTGAGTCCTTCAAAGAACACGCCAGAGATGCTGGTCAATGGCTACTCCAAGGTGCTGCTTAACACATCAGCCAATCAGGTAGTGGGGTGAGGAAACGAAAACGATCCGCCCCGCCAGGTCAGCCCAGTAAAAGAATAAAACCAACAGTCAGAAAGCCGTCGACTCGTAAGACACATCACCACCAAGCGGGACATTCGGATATTTTCTCATAATGGCGTTAATTCATCCCAAGTCGTGTGAGTGTCTGCATTCTGGTCTGGATCTGTTTAGTGTGCCTTCCACCCAGACAGCCGTGGAAGAGGGACAGTTTGTGTAGATTCCTCCATTGGCCACGTTAGCTTATGGGGTACCCATCGAATTCACAATTTCTGGTGTCGGTGAAGATTACATTGATTTGTTTAATACTTTTCTTCACGTGAGAGCCAAAGTTACACTGCCCAATGGCGACGACCTACCAAACACAGCCGAAGTCGGTCCTATAAATTATTATTTGCATAGTTTATTTTCTCAAGTAGACGTGTCCCTGAACGACACTCTTATTTCACCGAGTGAAAATTCGTATCCGTACCGGGCCTACTTGGAAGCTCTTCTGAATTATGGTGAAGAGGCCAAAAAGAGTCATCTGACGTCAGCTCTATACTATCAAGATACTCCTTTGCACATGACAGACACAAAGGGTGATACCAATAAAGGTCTAGCCAAAAGAAGATCTTTAGCCAGCTATAGTGTGCCTCTGGATATGATGGGGCGCCTACATTCCGACATTTTCAATCAGGACAGGTACATGTTGAATGGTGTCGATATTAAAATCAAACTAACCCCATCAAAATCCGTCTTTAATTTGATTGCCACGGATGTAAATAGTGGGTACAAAAGTGTCATTACTTATGCCGCCCTCTTGGTGAGGAAAGCTAAGTTAAATCCAGCTATCCCTCTGGCCCATGAAAAAGCCTTATTGAGATCCAATGCCAAGTATCCTTTTAAAAGAGTGGTGGTAAAGAACTTTTCTATCCCTAAAGGTATGTTGTCCCACACACAAGATAACCTTTTCCTCAACCAGACACCGACCCGGGTGGTGATCGGTTTAGTGAATGCTTCCTGTTTCAATGGTGAGGTGAATACGAACCCCTTCATATTCAAACATTATCAGTTAAACTATTTGAGTCTGATGGTAGATGGGCGTAGTGTCACAGGCAAACCCTTAACCATGAATTATACCACGAGTCAGTACATGCGAGCTTTCCATGGTACCAATTTGGCCCTTGGTCTGATCGGTAAGGATGTCGGGAATGGTATAAATTATGAAAGTTTTAGTCAAGGGTATTGTTTATATCGTTTTGATCTGACTCCCAGTATATTAGACGGAGAACAGTTTGAATTGGCGAAATCTGGCCCATTGTCAGTAGAACTAAAGTTTGACGTTATAACGACTGCACCTCTACAAGTCGTCGTATACGCCGAACTCGACTCGGTCCTAGAAGTTTCCAAGACGAGACAAGTGCTAACAGATTACATAGCATAATGGATACCCAACAACTAAGACAATTACTCATGTCTGATCTGCTTGTTCGACGCCTTCCACTAGTCAACGTATGCGCTAGAGATCATTTGCCTAGACACATTAATAGAACACAGCCAGCTGCTTTGATCGTCAATACTGACACCAGTGCTTACTCTGGGTCACATTGGATCGCCCTATATTTTAATGGTCTAGGTCAGTTTGAATATTTCGATTCGTTTGGCTTGCCACCATTACACGCCCACATTATCCGTTTTATAGATCGAAACTCGGACAGATCACCCGTGTACAATACCCGTATGCTACAAGACATTAATAACAGTACTTGTGGTCTGTATGCGTTGTATTTCTTATTGATGAAATGTCGCGGCTCGAGCATGTCACGTATCCTGCAACCATTTGGACACAGACAACACGTGAACGATCGTCTCGTGTTTCGATTGGTTACTCCGTGGTTAAAAAAGACAAGTCCAGAACTGTTTAAAACTAGATAAATTCGTCGTTATAAACTGAGACGACCACTCATCTCTTTGTGTCTACAACGATCAAGATGTCTACACCCAAGTGGTTATTCATGTCAAGACCTGTTGATATGCCCAGACAACTAGACAACAGTTTGAAAGCGGTGACAGTTTCTCAAGACACAGGAACAACGACACTCCATCTATATCAATCTACCGACAGTCAAGACAAGCATCTGAAAGACCAGACATCTTTCTACAATAATCAAGTCCCTCTGCTCCCTTTGTGTCTACAACGATCAAGCTGTCTACACCCAAGTGGTTATTCATGTCAAGACCTGTCCAGTTTTAAATGTTGTATACCAATAAAAGCCATTTGAAAATGTTATTATTTGTTTTTAATTTTGTCTCTCTGTTTTATTATGTTTTTGTTCCATTGTATGGTTTTTCTTCTCTCTCTCTCTCTCTCTCTCTCTCTCTCTCTCTCTCTCTCTCTCTCTCTCTCTCTCTCTCTCTCTCTGTATATATATATATATATATATATATATATATATATATATATATATATATATATATATATATATATATATATATATATGTCACTGTTGCTGTCTCTCGGAAAAGAAAAAAAAAAGCCAGCCACTTGAAACAACCAATAGACTCATAATGCTCACCCCCATTCATACCACGGGTTTACTGCTACCACCGGGTGTTTTTCTCATTAAGAAATTCCTGAACGTAGCCCTGAAACGTGCGGCGTGATGGTCCCAGTCAATCTTACTGTGTGTGTGTCTGTATGCGTGTCTGTCTGTATGATTCTTTATATATACCCGTGTCTGTTTGTTTCTGTATATGTACGTATTTGTTTCTGTATGGTTCTGTGTGTGTCTGTCTGTCTGTATGATTCTGTGTATGGCTGCACGCGTGTCTGTTTGTTTCTGTATATGTACGTAGGTGTATTTGTTTCTGTATGGTTCTGTGTGTGTCTGTATGATTCTGTGTATGGCTGCACGCGTGTCTGTTTGTTTCTGTATATGTACGTAGGTGTATTTGTTTCTGTATGGTTCTGTTCATTGTCTACAAGCAAGACTGCCTATCTATTGATGTTACGTCCTTCAATGATCTTTTCATATTTTCTGGAAACAGATGATTTTGTTAGTAATGGCAGTACTCTTCTGCCTGTTATTCTCATTATCATAGTCTCGTAGGCAACGGCCTTCCACCTATCTATGGGTAGAATCCTGATTTCTCACGATATGAAGAAGACTGATTAGCTTTCCAGACTTTCACTACCGCCCTCTACTCTGGAATCAGCGGGGTTTGTGGTACTAATGCCAGTATACGGTTGGGTGTTATTCTCATTAAACGTTGGTATGGACCCTGTGTGGTTTGTTCTAACACACTTGGAATGCTTAGATACGATAAGCCGGACTCATAGTACAGTTTTAACTCTCTTTCAAGGTCTGGTATGTTAGTTTGTGTGACCCTCCTTGGTCTTGGGTGTATTTGAATGTGTGCGCGTTTGTGTTTGGCTGTCTGTTTGCTTCGTTGTTTTTGTGTCGTTGTGTGCGCGGTTGTATTTGACTGTATGGTCCTGTTCATTGTCTACAATCAAGACTGCCTATCTATTGATGTTACGTACTTCAATGATCTTTTCATATATTTTCTGGTGTACAAGGGAAGAAACATCCCTGTCTTAATAGGCTGACAGTGGCCTATTTCATTATCAATCCTTATGATAGTTTTGTTTTCTATGTTTTTTTCCCCCCAGCCTTTTGTAGATTTTCAAGCACATCTAATTTGCCGTACACTATCAAAAGCATGTGATAACATTCACAACTGTTTTTTAACTTGTGTGTTAAAAGCATTGTGTACTGGTAGTGAACGATGAGTGAGGGTGTGTAGACTTTTGTGTTATTTTACATTCTGTACATTTGAAGTAACGAAATACCATCAGCGAAAAGAGAGCAAGTAAAAACAAACAGACCTTGTGGTGCCTGACCTCTCCTTTTCACGTGCTCGCGTGCGCGCACCCCGTGGGCGAGTTTATGAATTGAGAAACCAGACAGAATAAGAAGAAACGTATTTGTCTGTATGGTTATTTTCCCCACACAATCTCCTGACTATTATCTTTTTTAACCACTTCCAAAAAAAAAATGTTCACCCCCCACCTGACTACCTTTTGTTCCAAACAAAAATTACCCGCCATCCTAAACAAGACTTCCAACATTTCCAACCCTCATGAGTGGTCCTATGGCTCATTTTTCGGGTTCGTATCGCAATATATTACCAGACTCCTAGTTTTTTTTCCAGATGATACCCTCTTATTATATTTATAACCATCCCTATATCGACCACTAATACCCCTTATCATACACCATTTCTACTTTATAAGATTTCGGTGAATATACCACCCTTTCACTTACTATCACACTTAACATCACACACTTGATACCGACACGAACACCCCACTCTTCCTTAATTACTTTCACATTCCCACCAACCATCATTCAACCAACCCTTCATCCGTACTCACACTAATTACTTTTACAGAAACAACTAAAATAGACACGAATACTTTTACGCCCGCTAGCTTAATTACTTTCACAGAAAACAACCCACAGATTTTCGTTCCCACCAGACCAGGCAGCCACCGCCAAACAAATTTCACCATTTTCCCAAAAAAACCTAAAATCTATAACCCGCCATCCCGCATCCAAAAACATACGTGGACGTGTTCCAAACATCACTACTCCGGTGGTCATGGAATTAATGTGCATTGGGGAGGATTTCACTTTTGTATATTGACCTGGGCTCTCAGGTCTACCCATTCTAACATTGGTACCAGGAAATGTCTAGGGACGTAACGGTGGCCAGCGTCATATGATCACATCACAAACCGAATGTCGATTAAGCTACAGCAACATGGATCTGAGTCTGACCGAGTGGACAGAATGCCGGAATCTCCATCCTGAGACCCGGATTCGAATCCTCACAAGGTGTGAATTTTCTTTTTTTTTTCAGTCGTGAGCATAAAGAAAACCTTAACCTGCTCAGTTTGCGGAGACTGCACTAGCCAGGGCCTTAATTCCTAAGGCTCATGACCCCACCCCGTGCCATACGCAGCAAGGTACGATATAGGTGGTAAATGACGGTTGATGAGCATGTGTCACGAAAAATTTGATAGATTCGATCGATGACAGAAAGAGACATTCGTCTACACAAACACAGGCAACCCTTTGATGAGCAGGGGACTGAGGAACAAAATAAGTCGCGTCAAATGTCTACACCCGGTCGGCATTTTGTTAACAAGTTGTTGCTCGAGACGGGACAAAAGCGCCATCCGTCTGCAAGGCGGTAGTCGGCCTTTGATGTTGTAGAAGGAATGTCTGGACAGACGTCGGAGAGGTCTTGTGATGTAAGGGACATGATTCCCCAGATCCCAGACTAGCGGGACTCTCGGAAGTGCCGGGACAAGTCCCAGATAAAGCAAACTAGACGGCGGATTTATTCCAGTCAGTCTAAAACAGGGGGAGAAAGCCAGACTCTGGACTGATTAGCGTCTGGACTTTTTGGTGACGTCACTCAAGCCCCGAATTAAAACCAGTTGAGGTAAACAAGTTGAGTTAGTTGACCAAAATTTCTAAAGTGCTAAGGATCGGCGCAGTATTCAGAGTTGTGTTATAGAAAGAGACTATAGTTTCAAGTGTTGATATTTATCGGCGGACATAGATCCAGTCTGTGATTGCATAGTCTCAATCATCAACCGGAATAGCCATATGGTATTCTATTAAAGATATTTAACTTAGAGTATGTGTAGGAATAGGGTACAGTATTATAAGTGCGGTGATAGAATGTATTATAGGTGCGGTGATGGAATGTTCTATAAGTGCGGTGATAGAAAGTATTATAGGAGCGTCGGCACTAGTAGCCTATTGTGTAGCTTTAACTAGCTTGTGTGATATATCATTTAACTCAGGGAGTTAAGGACAATGTAGTGGGATAATAATTAGAGAGATTGAGGATGGTTGGGAGGGATGAAGGGATTCCACGCGAAATTCACAGCTCACAGTGTCGCGCCACGCACTCACTCAGTAGCAGGGCGACGGAACCATAACCTCCTTAGTCGCCTCTTACGACGTGCATCGTAGGCAACAGTGTTACTATTCTTTGCTCCCCAGTATGGGACCCGGCAATACACATAAGAGTGAACGATATCAACACAGGTGTACATTTAGGGGAATTACCAGGTTTTGATGACTTTCATATCCCGTTCGAAAATTAAAACTTACACTTACTGTTTGTCTGCTACTGCCATTGCTGTTATCATTGGCTTTTACTTGAAGTATTTCAATATAAAACCAATTGCATGGGCTCGATTTCCGCTTATTGATCTGTTCAATCAATCGTATCTTGTATTGTCTTTGAGAATCTGTTGGACTGATTTCATACTGTCGGGTCTAAGCCCGTGATAATTTTCATCTTCTTGGCTGTCATGTGTGGAACAGACAGATGGCTGTCAAGAGTAGAGGAAACAGATGGCTGTCACGTGTGGAGCAGACATATGGCTGTCAAGTGTGGATGAGACAGATGGCTGTCACATGTGGAGCAGACATATGGCTGTTAAGTGGGGAGAAGACAGATGACTGTCACATGTGGAGCAGACAGATGGTAGACACATGGCTGTCAAGTGTGGAGGAGACAGATGACTGCCACGTATGGAGGAGACATATGGCAGTCATGTGTGGAGGAGGCAGATGGCAGTCATGTGTAGAGGAGACACATGGCTTTCATGTGTGGAGGAGACAGATGGCTGTCAAGTGCGGAGGAGACAGATGGCTGTCATGTGTGGAGGAGACAAATGGCTTTCATGTGTGGAGGAGACAGATGGCTGTCAAGTGTCGATGAGACAGATGGCTGTCATGTGTGGAGGAGACAGATGCCTGTCAAGTGTGGACGAGACAGATGGCTGTCACGTGTGAAGGTGTCAAATGGCTGTCAAGTGTGGAGGAGACAGATAGATATCAAATGTGGAGGATACATATGAATGGCAAGTGTGGAGGAGGCAGATGACTGCCACGTATGGAGGAGAGACTGATTGTGCCCTGTGTGGAGGAGGCGTATAATTGTCAAGTGTTGGCGAGACAGATGGCTACGTGTGGTGGAGACAGACGGGTACCGAGTGTGGAGAATACCAATGGTTATCCATTTCAGTCTAGAAAATAAATGAAAGCAGAATCATCATCGGGCACTGAATAGGAGGCGATCACGTTAATGAAGTCGATATGGGGCTGCTCTGATAATGCACTGCCGGTCAGTATTCGACGTTTGCTTTCATCGTAGGCTAACAAAAGTAAATATTGGTCATTTATTCCCCCCCCCCCCACCCCCATTCTTTTAATTCCTTTATCACTAACTAAGCTGACGAGATCAAGGTGATACACGTATTCTATTTTAGGCATACACATAGACATAACGACATAAGCCGAGATCCAAGCTTCTTGATTAAGTAAGTAAAAATAGGTAAAAAGACAGATGTTGCGATTTAAGAGTGATCTAATCATGAAGAAAGTACACTCAAAATAGCTAGGGTTGTAAGAAACGCATAGTGCTGAAAATCTATAGCATATGATGCCATTTCGAAAAAGACACTTTAGATCACTACTGCAGTATCTGCAATTCTTTTCCTTACCTTAATGTTTAAATGTCTTGATTTTTTCAAGTGCTGAAATGGTAAACATTTACAATTTTCATATTGTTTTCGCTATCTATTGCTAAGGGGTTGCGGAGGCGATTTGTAATCCCGCATAACGATTTCGATATTCAGCAGCAGACCGCATTGTATTGGTTTTTATGAAATGGTATTAGTGGTGTTTGTTCAGAAAGCAATGACAAACTACTGAAAGTAAATTGCCAAGAAATCACAAACAGTCAAAGTATGATGGGGATGACTGCGACGTTATGTAATGTATATGCAACTAACTTAACTTTCGCTCAATCAATCAATCATGTGCCATGCCGGAAAGCGTGGGCGGTCATGACTCGCCATTTCAATCGATCACCAGTGTCGTGGATCAGCTCAGTGTTCCTGTCTCGTCCATGCCATGTGGCCAATCCATCCAGGCATTTTCCTCTCGGTCTTCCTCTGTCACCAAGTTCTCCAATCCATTTCTTCTCATAACATGTCCAAAAAATGTTGACTGTCTACGTCTAATTTCTCTAATCAGTTTACGGTGTTCATTTGTCTCTTGTAGTACTTGGTCATTGGTTTTTCTGTCTGTCCATGGTATTCTTTGCATTTTCCTCAGAAACCACATTTCTGCAGCCATCAGATGTTTTTCAGCGTGACTGCTCATTGTCCAAGTTTCACATCCATACAAAACAACAGGCTCTATGTATCCCCTCAACACTCTTTTTCTCTTTTCAATTGACATCTTTTTATTGGTCAGAATGATTTTCATCTTGCTAAAGGCTACTTTGGCCATGGCGATTCTTGTTCTAATCTCTTCAAGGCATCTCCCATCAGATGTTATGACTGTTCCAAGATAATTGTACCGATTCACTTCTTCTTCTTCTTCTTCAGCGTTCCGAGCCATTGAGGTTCTTTGCTGCAAATACAATGCGTCTCCATTCGTCTCTCTGGTGGACCTTCTCTTGCCAGTCGTTGATTCCAAGTGCTTGTTGGTCTGTACATGTATTATCTCTCCACCGCCTTCTTGGTCTACCTCGGGGTCTGCGGTCATTTATTTCCTGAGTGTAAGAGAGTTTTGTTTCCCTATTGTCTTCCATTCTTTCTATATGCCCCAGCCATTGTAGTCTATTAGCCTTCATGATACCAGTGATTAGCGGGGACTTAAACAGATCATAAATGTCTTTATTACTTCTTCTTTTCCACTCACCACTATGTGTATCACTAATGGGTCCAAAGATGCGTCTTAAAATTTTGTTCCCAAAGGTTTGTAACAAGGCTTCGTCTCTTTTCGTTGTACTCCAGGTTTCAGAGCCATACAGCACAACTGGTCTGATCAGTGTTTTGTATATTGTGATTTTGGTGTTACGAGATAGCGCCTTTGATTTTAGTAGATGTTGTAGTGCATAGTATATCTTATTTCCAGAGTTGATTCTAGTTTGTATTTCTTCCCTTATGATGTTGGAGCAGTTGAAGATTGTACCCAGGTATTTGTATGTTTCCGTTCTTTTAATGGTTATATTATCTATTTGTATGTGGCCAGAGTTTTTAGCCATTCCATCTCTTGAAATTACCATATATTCTGTCTTATCTTGGTTGATAACCAGCCCCATCTGTTGGGCTTTTTTCCTTTAAGTGAGTCAATATTTCCAATGTCTTTTGTTCACTTTGCCGTATAATATCTATATCATCTGCATAACCAAGCAGCTTGGATGCTCCTCCAATATCACATTCCTCCTTTACCTTCCTTACAACTTTCTCTAGAGCCAGATTGAAGAGTAGCGGCGATAGTGCATCACCCTGTTTCAAGCCAGATGTTATTTGGAAAGGGTCTGATTTCCTTCCTCTATATGTTACTATATTATAAGTATCTTCCATGCATAGTCTGGTCATGTTGATTAACTTCCTTGGTATTCCAAATTCCTGCATAGCATTCCATAGACTATTCCTATGGACACTATCATAAGCCCTTTTAAAATCCACAAAAATGTTATGGAGATCTCTTTTATATTCCCAATGTTTCTCGGCTATTTGTCGTAAGATAAATATCTGATCTATTGTTGATCTGTTTTGTATAAAACCCGCCTGGTAGTCACCTAATATGTCTTCTGAATATGGTTTTAGTCTATTTAGTAATACTGCGGATAGTATCTTATAGCTTGTGGACAGTAATGATATTCCTCTATAATTTCCACATTGGAACTTGTCTCTTTTCTTAAAGATAGGTATCAATAATGACTCTTTCCAGTCATGGGGTAATTCTTCTGTCCTCCAGATCTTTATTATTAGTTCGTATAGCTTTAGATGTAATGCATGGCCACCTGCCTTTTTAAATTCAGCAGCAATTCCATCAGTCCCAGTTGCCTTATTGTTTTTAAGTCGTGTGATTACATATAGGATTTCTTCAAATGTAGGTTCTTCAATTTGTGGTTCGCATGTTAGAACCTCTTCCTGTGGGAAATGTTACTTGGAGCTTCACAATTTTGTAATTCAATAAAATATTCTTTCCATGTGTTGCACATTTCCTCATTAGTATTTATCATATTCCCATTTTTGTCTTTTAAACCATATGTGTTTTGTTGGTGCCCTCGTTTCATTGACTTCAGTTCTTTAAAAAATGTTCTGGATTCATTTTTCTGGTGATTAGTTTCCATCTCTTTGATTATATTACTCATATATTCTCGTTTCTGCTGTCTGACAATTTTTGTAGCCTCTTTACATTCATTTCTATAAAGCTCTTCCTTTTGGATGTTATTGATGTCATTTAACCATACATGTCTGGCATTCTTCTTCCTAATGACTGCTTCTTCACATTTTTGATTGAACCATCTGTTCTTTCTACCGATTCACTTATTGAAGAATATTTCCATTTACTTGTATATTACATTGTGACACTTCTTCCTTCCTAGTGACGACCATAACCTGAGTCTTTTTACAATTTAATTCTAACCCCAGTTGCTCACTGTGTACAACAACCGCATCTACTCATTGTTGCAGGTCCTGCGCATTGTCTGCAATTAATACTGTATCATCTGCATATCTAATGTTATTGATGTTTCGTCCTCCAATGCTGATTCCATTTATATCCTCTACATTTCTGAAAATATTTTCACTGTATAGGGAAAAAAGATCTGGAGACATCACACATCCCTGCCTAACATCTCTCTTAATTGGCTGATACTGTCCCACTTCATTATCAATCCTTATTGCAGCTTGTTGTTTCCAATATATGTTTTTTATATGTCTAATTCTTTCCCATCAATTTGTAGATCTGTAAGCATATCCACCATGTTGACATGTCTAACTCTATCAAAAGCCTTTATATAGTCAATAAAGCAAAGATGTATATCCTTGTTTACTTCTATAGCACGTTCAATAACTGTTCGCAGCATATACACAGCATTTACTGTACCCTTTCCTTCTACAAACCCACATTGTTCTTCCCCTATTTCAGGTTGTATCTTCTTCCTCACTCTTTGCATGATAATTCTTAGCAAAATCTTTGTGATGCGACTCATTATACTAATTGTTCTACGTTGATCACATTCCAAGGTTCCTGATTTCTTTGGGATTGCAATAAATACAGAGTTACATAATTCAGGAGGTATATCTCCAGTATCATATAATGTGTTCAGCAGTCTGGTGACTTGCTCTAGTCCAAATTCTTCTAAAGCTTTAATCATTTCTGTTGTGATGTTATCTGCACCGGGGGCCTTGCCAGCTTTCATATGCTTAGAACATTTCGAACCTCCATCTCCAAAATTGGCGGTCCTTCATTATTAAATCTAATATCATACTGTTCGGCTCTGTTATCATCATAAAGGTGTTTCACATAATCTGTCCATACATGTAGAATCTGGTCTTTTTCTATTATGATTTTGCCATCTTCAGTTTTTAGACACCCTGTTGATGTACTTGTTCTTTTATTAGTAAGTTCCTGAAATCTTTTGTGCACTAATTTGGTATTTTGACTGTTGTGTTGGTTTTCAATTTCTAAGCACTTTTCCTCAAGCCATGATACTTTTGCCTCCTTACATAATATTCTGACTTGTCTGTGAATTTCTTCATATTTGACATAATTAGTTTTGTTGAGTCTTCTTGTTTCCATGAGATGTGCAATTTTTTCAGTCATCCATTTCTTACGACCCACCTTCTTTAATTTTGGAATAGTTGTTTCTGCAGCCACATTGATTGAAATCTTCAACATTTCCCATTAATCATCCACATCCTGGAATAATGTTTCTAGATCAGACAATATTTAAAATCTGTTCTGTACTTCTATGTTGAATTTGTTTTGTATTTCCTTGTCATTACTCAATGTACACAAATCATATTTAGTGTTTCCTGTTATATACTTGACTTTCTTCAACTTTATCCTCAATGTTCCTGTGAGTAATCTGTGGTCACTATAACAATCAGCACTGGGAACTGTTTTTGCTAAAGTTAGCGCATTTCTATATCTTCTGCTGATGAGAATGTAGTCAATCTAGTAGTATATCCGGTAGTAGACAGAGTACACCTCCCCACAGACCTCGCGGTGGGGCCGAATCGCCCCCCTAAGGGGGGTCTAATAGGGGTCCGAACCGACCCCCATTTGCACCAGTAAGGGGGTCAATAGGGGTCCGAGCCGACCCCATTCGCACCCCTAAGGGGGTTGAATTGGGATTCTAACCGACCCCAGCATGAGAGGCTCGCCTCGGTACTATCATTCTGATTCGATATATTACTCATAGCCAGACCTCTGCTCAGCGCGGCGGGGACCAACGAATTAGACACCTCTCTTATACCAGCCATATCAAGATGGGCACCGCTACAAACATGCGAATACGAAGAGGAGTACTCGGCGAGCGGGCACGCTCTCTCGCCGAGCACCACCAACACAAATTGCAACATTCAGGACCCCCTCCCAGAAATATTAGGGGGTGCCGGGTAGAGGTTGACTTATTGGGCACATACAGATGGAGACCTATGGATGTGAGTGGCCGAAGCTGAAACAGAACTTCATTGCGGCCGGAATTGCATCGACATTTATTGTTCTCGGCACGATGAGCAGGCAAAGCGTGGCGAGGTGATAGAAGAGTGCATATTCTGTGAGAGGGGTGTTAGGAAACCATATGAGATGTGTGAGCGATGCACACTAGACGCGCTTCATAAGATGTTTCGGAAGTTTGAAAAGACGACCGGCATCAAGCTGCTACTCTATAAAGGGATGAAGCTAAGTCCTCAATATGAACCAGAGGGCCGCCCACCATACCAACGATGAACAGGTGTAGTAGGTGCATAATGGGGCATACGCACGCACACACACACGCACGTACACATACACATACACACGCATACACATGCACGCACGCATCCACACACGCCCCGATAATCAAACGTGTGCGCCAGTCAACATCACTTCCGGTAAAAATGATCACGCCGGAAGTGCTGTGACCGAAAAAAAGAAACCTGATCAATTTGTTTTTGCATGACGAGTTTTTATGAACGCGTGCCGCTCTGTGATTTTTGTTCTCGCGGAAAAATCCCACACGTGCCGCGCGGTGATTTTTGTTCTCGCGAAAAAAATCCCACGCGGGACGCGCCAGTTAGTTTCGTGTAGCCAACCTTCATTGTGGAGACGGCACTTGATTGAATCAGCTTTACGACACACTAACTGAAACACATTTCATACTCATTACACACCCACAGTGTTACCTCAAGTGTTATTCTGTCAATGCGCTAAAGTGTATTACTTCTGTGTAGTGGGCATTAGTGGAATCCACCGCTCTTAGTATTCTTTCATATTCCATACAAAATAGTAGAGTTTTACCAAACAGAATTACACCACATGGTGTATTGCGCATGGTGTTGATACATGTTGTTGCGGTGATTAGCCTTCATCAACAAACAAAACACAACATATAGAACAGGAGATCTCTTCATTCACATGTGACAATAGGATGAGAAAAAAATGGAAAAGCAATGAATGGAAAAAATGTTCTTACTTACCCCAGAAGTTACTGCTCTGAGTAGTATATCACCACTTCCCCGCATTACTGAAATCCAGTGGCGGATCATTCAGTGGAGTAGGGGGGCGGCCCCAGATTGTCCTTATCGCGTATACAGGTTATTTCGACCCTATAGCTTTTACGAACTCTGCCCGTGCCTCGTCTCTGCCTTTCAGAAGGAGAGATTTTTTTGTCTCTTCGTCCAGATCTGCCGGCGCCTTGCTCCGAATATCTTTTTTCAATTGGTGAAATTTCTTTTCTTCAGCTGTAATTATTTTATACTCCACGTCTGTAATTCTCCCATCATCCAAAGCCTTTGAAACAAGGTCGGCTATACTGGAAAGCTTAGCCGTCGCCAGAGTGCAAATTGCATCGTGTTTCTTAGCTTTCGACGTTAGTTTGCGGGATGCTAGCTTGCTCCCAGCGGACATGATTCCACAAGCTAGGGCAGCTATCTCGAGCCCGACAACTACAGGGGCAGCGATAATGGTGGTAAGAAGCCCAACACCCCCCACCCCCATACCAAGGCTAGCCGCCAGCATAACGCTGTCCACAGCGTCTAATGCATTAACGGCACGCCGATATTTTTTATACAGTGCAGCCCGTTTGTCCCTTTCATCTTCCAGAGACTTCCGAAGACGGGTGAGCTCTTGAACTGCGATAGGTACCGCCGTCACTAGTATCAAATGAGGGATAGAGCGACATTATTCTTTGCGCGTCAAACCTACTTCTTTAACTGAGATATTAAATGTTCAATGCGAACGGGGCTAATCGGCCCTGTAGTGAACAAAAGCCGGACAAAAGCAGTAACACTAGTAAAAATGATTTCATCCACCGCAACCTCACCGAGCTCTACTATAATGTCCGTCTCTGTTGCCCGGGCCGCCTACGTCCCGTCGGCCTCGGAAGTAATGACGAGAGCAACATGCCTGGGGAGTGATGACGCACTCCATTTAATAGAGACCCCAGGAAGGACTGGGGCAAACTCAGTCTGCGCCACAGCCCCAATAGCTAACTCGAGATAGATGGTTGACTCCTTAGGAGGCTTACCTAGCATATCAAGGTCAGCTTTACACTCTGTAACAGCCTTCAAGCAATATTTAGTCGCCTGGACTTTAGCCTCAGTCACCGATACGGCATAGTAGAGAGCCTTGGCGTACTGCATTTTCAGAAATGACTGGTAGGTCACAACAGGAGACTTGTCGGGGCGTATGACTGTCTTGCAAGCCTGATAACTCACAAACGCCTTGCCCATGTTGGTTAACCTGATAAGTATCCCATTGGGCTCGAGGTGAGTATATCCCGTGCGAAGCTCAAGCTGCAGATCCCAGTCATCGTCGTCGGGATGGTCTATGGCGGCACGAGCATAGACCCCCTGGGGAGTGAGCTGGAGGCCATATATCTTGTAGTTATTTCAAGGCTCCCGCCACCCAATAGTGGCCGCCAAATCAGCAAAGGTTAGGGTAGAGCATGCTCTTGGGCGATGTCTTCCTGGATCTTTTGAATCAGCCATTGCGCTGTTTGATGTAGAGTTCACAACTTAGATATGCCAACGGCACGGCCTTGCCTTGTTCATCACGGACCGACAGTCTAATTTCGCTTAGAGTTCCGGTCTCCAACTTCTTATAAAGAGGCACAGAGAACATCTCGTGTATCCCTTGATTACATTCCACATTTTTAACAGGCACAGCCCTGAGGAGTGTGGAGGGAAGCGAATTATGACGATTCTCAGAGGATGACAGGCCCTCGAGATGAATGTACAACTCCTTATATATGATACGTTTAGGAAACCCCATCGGGGATAATATAAACAACTCATGGAGCCTAGTACTCCTATCATCTAAACCAAACCCAAGAAGCCCAGCTAGAACTTTCCAGTATATGTCACCTCTATCTTTCATACCGCTGAGACTTATAAGGCCAGTTGCGGGGTTAAGAGAAAGAGAGAGCTTCCTTGGCTCAAAGAATTGCTTGTTGAGGGTGCAGACGTCATAATACCCGTTGGGGATAAGAACAAACTCGCCACCATATCTGAACCAATTGTTTTGCAGCTCCTGGGAATTATTAACCCACGCAGGGTAGAACAACAATTCCATGATAGCCACCTCTAGGTCACCATCGCGATTATTTAGGACTGGGTTGAGTGGGATGGGTTCCCCATGTTTGATGTTGCTAAGTGTGAGATATATATTAGCACGGCTAATAATGACTGCTTACGAGTTCAACAAGGACGCAAAATACCCGGCGGAGCGGCCATGTCTGATATGGAGCACACAGCTTAGATAAGCCAGTGGCACGTCGTCACCATTTTCAACTCGGACGGAAAGTCTTATAGCATCTACCGTTCCAGTTTCCAGCTTTTTATAATGAGGCACAGAGAAAAACTCGTGTCTCCCTTGATTACATTCCTCTTTTTTAACGGGTACAGCCCGGAGGAGTGTGGAGGGAAGCGAATTATGACGGTTCTCATATGACGACAGCCCCTCGAGATGAATGTACAACTCCTTTTATATGATAAGGTTAGGAAACTTCGACGCGTGGAATATAAATGTTCATCAGGGAGCATCCTACTTGTATCGCCTGAGTCGAACCGAAGAACCCTGCCTACCCCTCCCCACCTTATACCAACCCCCGATTTTATACCACCGAGACTTACAAGGCCAGTTGCGGGGTTAAGAGAAAGAGAGAGCTTCAGTGGCTCAAAAAATTGCTTGTTGAGACCACAGACATCATAATACCCGTCGGGGATAGTAAAAACTTCCTTACCATATTTGAACCAATTGTTTTTTAGCTACTCGGAAATGTTAACCCACGCGGGGTAGAACAACAATTCCACAATAGCCACCTCTAGGTCACCATCGCGATTGCCTAGGACAGGGTTGAGGGGGATGGGCTCCCCATGTTTGACATTGCTAAGTGTGAGATACATATTAGCACAGCTAATAATAATGACTGCTTACGAGTTCAATAAGGACGCCAAATACCCGGCGGGTGGGTTATACCCGTTTGCGCAAACAATGGATCTCATGAAGATGGACATACAGGTCAACCTCCAAGGATTCTTTCAGGCACAGTTCCCCAACGTGTTTGAAAAACACCGGTTGCCATACGTGGAGTCAGACCAGATCGTACAAGCCTGGTACAGCAATCCGATGCAATTCTGGCAAAACCAACCCAACTTCGCTGTATGGTGTTCCACGGCGGGGTGTGGGGTGTCCGCGCAGGAGCATCTGTCCGACCCTGATCCACAAACGCGAGCCGTCTTTATATTCCATGTCTACTACCAGATTCGGCGAATCCTCAAAGAAATGCGTGTGGCTCTACCACAAGACCAGGGTTGGACCGTCTTTGAATATCCCTACGATGTAAGAGCCTATCAGCGTATATGCGCGGAATTTGGGATTTCCCAGAATGATAACTAGAGACGGCTTGGGAGGAATAACGGGTTGGGGAGTGTATACATTTACTGGAAGAATAGTGGTTATCACGTCCTGAATGACGGCCAAGGTGGTGTATATGACCCAAAGCGACTATCATTCACACAAAAGACCACAAACGATGTACTACACATAGATTACATCTCACAAGATGATCCTCAAGCTGACTCTGCCTGGCGGAGATTCGTTCTTAACAAGTCACATAGCTTCACTCACCCTGGCGTTGAGCGAATAAATGACAGCATTCGAACCAATGTGTGGGCCATCTTATGGGCCCAGGCTCAGACTAGAACACGAATTCTGGGAACTGGAACGGCGTTTGATGCCCAGAAGCAATTACTGGTATTAGTAGAAGACGCCATCTCTGCGCCCGTCGATCTCGCGGCGGCCATCAAAAGGTATCAGGATGTGCTACAAAACGCAAGCTCAGAAGTTAATTATGTCTTTGGAACGGGGTTGTATATGGCCCCAAGCGACATACTGCTTCGCATTGGTCAGATAGCTGGATATAACAACATGATCGTCATCGCAGAGCCAGGCCTAAAGCGTTGTCTGAATACGGCCATTAATGCCCTAGACCCTACCGTAAAGCTGTCCAGCATTGCACTGCCGGCACCGACGGTAGAGCCGCCCAGCAATGCTCAGCCGGCACCGACGGTAGAGCCGCCCAGCATTGCTCAGCCGGCACCGATGGTAGAGCCGCCCAGCAATGCTCAGCCAGCGCAGCCGACCACTAGCATAGCTGAAAAGGCAGCGGGACTGCAGCATCATAACGAAAAGATAGCACTCATTGCTGGGGGTGTCGCAGTCGGTCTAGTGGCCCTATGGTTAGTATATTTACTTCATAATTAGCCGCTATCTGATAGCCAGCAGCAGCAAGCCACCAAGTGCAACCACTAATGCCCAGAAATTTCCAGCCAGCCATCCCACACCCTTACTCAAGAAGTTAAGGAGCCAGGAGATAATGCCGCTTTTGATTCCCGGGAGTGCCGCCGCAAATTTACCAGCTATCCTGGCTAGAAGGCTCGCTAAGTCTTTCAGTTTCTGTTGAATCCATTCCTTAGCCCCAGGGCCAGGTGGTGGGATAGGTGGCGGGCCAGGCGGTGGGGTAGAGCCAGGTGGCGGGGTAGGGGGTGCACCACCACCAGTAATGGCTAGGGTGATAGTGGAATTTAAGAGGCCGATCGATGTGAGAATACTCGCTATGGTGATTCCCTGCTTTCGGAACAGAGTCCGCAGCTTCTCGCCTAGTGTGGTGTCTTCATTGACCACCCGATGAATGGTTTCACGGATCAGGCTGAATTGGGTGCGCAAGTCTTCGTGTAACTCAGTGACTTCTATTAAAAGCCTCGTCTTAGCTTCTTCAATATCGGCAATCTTTTGCTCTTGAAAGTCCCTACTCTCCTCATTGGGTGCTATCAACATTTTCCGCTGCCGTATGGCGATCTCTTTTTCTTGCTGGTCGAGAATAACGAGGTAGTTTGTGAGCTTACCTTTAATCGTCGTCACCGCTTTGTCAAGCGCCATTAGCCCCCGGAGTTCTCTCACTGGAGGTAGGCCTTTCTCCCCCAGGTACTGGTCTACTTGTGAGGTTTCTAAAACCCGCTGCACTTCCGGACTCGACATAGCCCGTTCTAAGATATTGCCAACATTTGAAGCTATTTGTGGGACATCCTGAATATCCACACCCGCTAGACCTGCTTTTTCCTGTGCCAGAGCATTATCAGTCTGCACGAGGACGGAGACAGTCTTTGGCGATATTTTGTCCACAAACCCTCAATGCCTCTCTGGTACTCGCTTTGAGGGTATTCAAAGCTAACGGCATGCCATTATCATACTGTGTAATCCTGCTGTGCCCAACATAGAGCGCATTCCTGAGACCCAACCTAATTTTTGTATAATCTATACCAGTTATAGGTTTGATACCCCACATCATCTCCACCCTTTTTAAAATAGTCATCAATGGCGCTGTTTTCTAGCTCCACTTGTAAGTTTGGCGGTAGACCCCTCTGTGACTCCTTTGGCCACTCGGCATTAACAATGCGGGGATTATCGACATTAAAATCGTCGTCGATGAAGCCTGTCTCTGCCTCACCCGTTTCAGGCCTCCCCTCTTCACCACCAAAATCAGTCAGCTCAACTCTATCCATATTAGATATTGCTACAAAGCAACAACAATAAACAACTAGCCATGTCTTCAAGTGCATATGGTCGTAAGCTTAACCCTTACCGCCGTCTCCGGGAGCCGCTCGGTGTGAAAGGATTGCGGCAAACGATAATCGTGACCAACAATCCTTCTACGATCGGCCCGAAGCATCAGTTACTAGTTCGTTTTCCCAATCTCGGTGCACACGATGTTATCGTGCCTGGGTCAGTGCGGCTGGAATTCAATGTCGACCTCAGCTCCCCTGATGTCAACCGGTTGGTGGTCCAGAACCTCGGCCGAGCGCTGGTTCAAAAGCTGACCGTCAGGCTCTCGGGCAATGAAATCTTCTCTCTTGTGGACAGTGATGTCTACAACATCTACCTGGATCTTTAGAAGAGCCGATCGGAGCGGGTGAACGCTGTATATCAAGGCATCGATACAAGCACCGGCATAAATGTGACCAAGGCGCGTGTCGGTGCAGCGGATGCTGTTGTTCTGCCCGCCACCAATGCGAAAGATGTGGCCATTGCGAAGGCCTTCAAAAACAGGTACTACATACCACTAGACTGTGAGCTGCTTGAAACGGATGCGCCCTTCTACCAATCTGCTCTTTGTGATCGGCTGGAGATTGAGTTGACCTTTAACGACGTTTCCCGCGTGATTCGCGCAACTGGTAAAGATTACGGCGACTCCTCATATTCCATAGAAAAAATCTGTCTCGAGTACGAAGTAGTCACTGAACCCACGTTGGCCCGGCTAATTCGTAGCATGTATGAGAGCCGTATGGTAGTGTTATACGAGCGTGTCCTACGGCATAGACGGATCCCTCAGAAAAAGGAGGATTCGATATGGAACATCAATCTGAACACGCCATGAAAGTCTTTGAAAGGCATTCTGCTATTATGGGAGGATCCCGCCCACCACAAAGATTTTGCACGCCAAACAGAGTTATTTTATAACCCGCAGATCACCAAAGTTGAAGTCATCGTAGAAGGACAAGCCAATCAGCTATTTGCGCACGGCTTAGCACCACACCAGCTCTGGGACGAAGCGAGGAAATTCTTCGCCGGTGGCCTCAAAAGGCACCCTGAGACAAGCGCAGTCGCCAAAGAGCTAGGATTGTTCGATGTCAGTCTAGGCGAGTACTTGACGACAAAATTCTGCTTGTGGCTGGATTCCGGACCTCCGACGATGACCATCTTCACGGCAGCGGCCGGCGTGTAGAGAACGGCTCTGAGGGCATCACTCTCCAGATCTCGAAAGAGGCTGAAGCGGCGGGGCCACTGTACTGCTACGTTTATTTGGTTATGGACGGACAGCTTAACATCGACACCGGGAGATTCGTTAGTGCTGTTTATTAATGGAGTTCCCACTTAACCCGCACTCGGCCATCATCACGATCCCCACATCGTGTGGTAAAACGGAATTCATTCTCGACCTCCTGGAAGGCCCGTACATGGGTGTTTTCGAGCATATTGTCATTGCTTGCCCTTCGGTACGATACAATGAAACATACCGGGCCCGGTCGTGGGTGTGGTCAGATCCCGAGGTCTTCATATTTGACCCCGGTGATCGGCTGCTCAAATGGCTAGAGGCCTTCTATAAAATGTTTCATGGGACGCCGACGTTATACACTATTGATGACTGCAGCGCAGAGGACGCTATTGCGCAGAAACGGACTATGTTGACTTATCTAGCTTTTAGCGGGAGACATGCCCAGCAAAGTCTGTGGGTTCAAACTCAGAAGTACAACGCCGTTAAGAAAGGCCTCAGGGCGCAGACACAGTAGGTGGCGCTCTTCCATTCCAAGGATAAGGATAGCTTTGAAGACTGCCTGGATGAGAACTACGTCATCCACTCTAGGGAGGAACGTGATGGGGTGCGAAAGCAACTCGAAGCTAATGAGTTCTCAAAGCTGGTACTGAGGACCAAGTTCCCATTTTCTTATAAAGTGCTCAAAGCTGGTGAGGTTTGTTAGATACTAAGCATATGTTAAGCATCAGCTAAGAATATGTTAAGCATTAGCTAAGCATATGTTAAGCATCAGCTAAGCACCACTTAAGCATGTATGAAGCAGTGCTTTCTTACTCCGTAACAGCCTTAGTTGTATTACAACTGATATGCACATGTTGTGTACTTGGATGGGCTCTGCATTCCTATATTAGAGTTAGACGTTGGGTATTTGCAAACGCTGTGATGGATTGTGACACCATACTCGACCAGCTGTTACGTGAAGAGGCAAAGCCAGCAGAGTCTGCTCCGGATGCAACACCTAAAACAACGCCACAGTCCGGACATGCAACACCACCTGCCACAACGCCACAGTCCGGACATGCGTTGCATCGTGAAAGGCTGGCAGCACTTGCGGCTGGGGGACGTGCCGGGCAGTACATAGGAGGTAAGTACTCCAAACTTACAGTGGAACAGGTTGAGGCCTTGCCTGATCAAGAAATTGAGAAGCTATATGCGAGGCACTAGGCGAGGCTTGGAGCTGCGATAACAAAGACCCTGGGAACGGCTATGCTACAGATGTACGCACAAGTGGCAAGTATGTTCCTCCGCATTGCTGATAATCAAGCTTTGGTGACAGACCTGGAGGCCGACCCTTTTCTAGGGCATGCGCTAAACATAGTTACATGTGAACTCTATCATAAGTTCGGCATGTGCTTAGCACCTGCAACTGTCGCGCTAGCAACTTTAGGCACTGCCATTTTGGCCATATCTGCCCTAAGCAAGAACAAGATGGAGGAGGAGACCCCCGAAATTGCTCCACAGGAGACGGAGAAACTAGTGACGGAGGACCCCAGAAAAGTTGCGGCTGGGAAGAGAGGAGCTGCTTCTCGAAAGAGTCGTGAAGCAGAGAGGTTGTCTCTAGCTCTGCAGCAGGCTGTTCGTGAGAAGAAACGAAAGTTAGCCCCCGAGCATGAGCAGGCCCCACCACCGCTGTTTCCAATGGTGCCAGTTGATTACCGCGGCTGGACTCCCTGGATTATCGGAGTGGCTGGCGTTGTCGTTGCCGTCGGTGTAATTAGGCAGAAAATGCGGCGGACTAAAGCACCTGCCCCGCCCTCCAAGCGACCGGAGACTAACATATTAAAGAATAGAGATCCATTTTATATGGAATAATGGCAAGCGTTGACGGGAGAGCTATTGTTAATGCCGTTTACGACGGCGCTGTAGTGGCCGCGCTTACGGTAGGCACCGCAAAACTGACCAAGGTGATTTTCAAAGGGGCAACTTTGCCCAAGCTAGACGCTGATATGTATGACATTGGGATGATGGTTTTAGACACGTCCATCGCCTTAGCACTCCGAGATTTGCTTATCAAAGAGGGCTTGATCCCCGCTGATATATTGCATAAGCCCTTACAGTATCAGCCCCGCTAGCTATGGCCTCTGTCGCAATGATGATAGGGGGCGCTGTTGTCAACACCCTCGCATTTACGGAGGCAACTACCTCTTTTCCAAGCTAGGGCATGCAGACGCCCATGAAGAAATTAGGCGGCACGATGAGGATGTCGAGCGGCTACAGGCGACCCATGCTGAGTGGACGAGAAAGAGAACCGCGCGGCTGGACTGGCTCAACGATGAGCTACAGCGCGAAGGCCACGCTGTTCACTCTTTCCAGGATGTCGACCAGGCCATGCGGGAATACAACCTGATCTCCGGCAAACGTGTCAAGCCCCTCGAGCCTGAACCTCGCCTGTCGGATTTCTATGTGCCATCCGAGGCTCAGAAAGACCGGGAGATCACTTTCATCGTTCTTGGACTGGCAGCGACGGGTATTGTTGCTTGTAAGTTGCTTTAGAGATTGACCGCTGCTACCCAGTAACAAATGAAAGGTCTGGAGGATATCTACTACAGCCCTCAGGGCTATTGGAAAGGCTTGGCGGCCATTAAGAAGCTCGCTGCTGCAGCTAATGTTTCAGAGGTTGTTGCCCGAGACTGGCTCCAGAAGCAAGCTATTTTTCAGATCTATCTACCTCCTCTAGCTCGTCGTTATATTCCGCGGCCATCTATTGATGAAGATAGACCGAATGCCGTCCATCAGGCTGACTTGCTCTACCTACCACATGACCGGGTTGGTCGTAAGACATTTAAGTATGCCTTGGCGGTTGTGGATGTTGCCTCACGGTTTAAGGAAGCATAGGCTTTGACAGACAAGAGCAGTGAAGGGGTGGCTTTGGCCCTTGAGCGAATTTACAAACGCGGGCCACTCAAATGGCCACAGCTTCTGCAGATTGACCCGGGGCGTGAGTTTATGGGTGCCGTGAGCCAGCATAAGACACAGATACGGCGTGGAGAAGCTGGGAATCACCGGCAGCAGGCGATCGTCGAGAGGTTCAATCGCACTCTGGCAGAGAGACTGTTCGGTGCCCAGTACGCCCAAGAGTTACTACTTTCAGCTCGAGGGTCCTCTGAACGTTCGGTTGAATGGGTTCAGGCTCTTCCTCAGGTGGTCGCGGCGCTTAACGGTGAGGTGACTCGTTTGACGGGTCGGAAGCCGGTTGATGCCATTAAGGACACGTCTGTATCCCATTTGCCGGCCGCTCCTGCTCACCGTACTATCGGCCTCAAGGAACCTGTGATTCCGTCTGATGCACTAGTTCGGTATCTGTATGCAAGCTCGCCTGGGGAGCATGAGCTTGAAGGTGGCCGACGCCGGGCGACTGATTCTTTGTGGTCATTAACAGTACACTAGATTCGTAAAACTGTCTGCCAGGATGGGCAGCTTGCGCTGTACTACCTGGAGGATGGGCCGGCTAGGGACTTCGTTCGCGAAGAGCTGATGATTGTTCCTCCCGACACCCAAATACCTTCTGACCGGATCCTCCCTAAACAGTGAGGGCTCACTCCACAGCGACCTTGCGGTACTCGAGGGGCTGCGTGTGGATACCGTCAGGTAAGACATACCGTTTGTCATAATACGCGCTGAGGCCCAGCTTGCCTTGTTGGTAGCTTGCCATCTGCCCGTTATGCATGCGCATCCCTCGGTTCTCCACTCTGTCTACAGACTCCTCTAAGGCGGCTTTGTATCTCCCCCAGGTCATGGTGTTCTGCCTTTTTCCCACCCCCTTGCACGAGAACTTTGTGTTCACGTCCCCGTCGAAGATGTAGCATTTGCTGCAGAGAGCGATGCCTCGACTCCCCTCAAACTCGGTCTTGAAGATGCCGGGGGTTCGCCCGCTACATTTATCCCAGGTAAGCCACTCCCTCTTCACACGGTTGAACTCCTCTTTCATCTCAGGCTTTACCGCCTCCTCGAGATTGAGAGTGCTCAGCGCGATGTACAGGCTGTCGGTGTCCATCTGCATGACCTCATAGTCCCTGCGATCCACGAACCGGTCAACAAAGTCATGGTAGAATTCTAAGATGCGGAGCTTGGCCAGTTGGTACACGGCGATGCCTACCTGGAAAGGACGCTTGATGATCACACGTGGCTTACGCGATTTGATCTCGTATGTGTCGCCTATCTCTGTGAGGTCGTCAAACCAGGCGGAACGTAGTAAATGATCCACTGTTTTTTCGTCTCGGGTGTAGCTGGTGTTGGTGTGGCGCTCGAGTGCCCCGATGAGCTGTCCGTATGCTGAATTGCCTAGAAGCTTCATAGCCTCGGCCAGCATCGCCTTCGCTTTGTCCACATCACACAGGCGGCGCGCTTCGGTTACTTGCTCAACAAACCACGTGAAGAGCTTCTTTGGCTCATACTGGATGACTGTATAGACAGCCTCCAGCTCGAGTCCGTGTTCTAGATACCATTTCAACAGCGGGGTGTACAGCAAGATTCCGTCGGCCTCAATGAGGCCCAGCAGTTTCTAACACCCCGACCGCTGTCGGCCGGTGCGTTTCAGGTATTCCAACATCTCCGGCACTACTAAGGCCTCCGGTACTGCCTGGTTCATAAAGAGGGGTGCCATTTCTTCGAACTTTGGCCACAAGGCTTTGGGGGTGGAGATTTTACACTTGACAAATCCAAACAGCTGGCCTTTTAACACCTGCTGTGCAACCTTGGGGGCAACCTCTTGGGGGTTTTCTGCGTGGAGCACTCGCTCTTTCCCGCACGGCATGTAGCCATAGCCATGGTGCTGAGGTAGAGCGCGTTAGCATCGTACCCTTTTGCGGTTCTGCACAGCTTCCCCTTTGGGTATTGATGTGACCGGATTCTTGAGACCCCCGCTTCGTGGTACCGGGTGAAGACTAGCGACGGCCCTCCCGTCACTGCTGCCTATAGGAGTGGATAGGCCTCCTCTCCTGGGGCATACAGCTCACCAGCCTTGGTGCCCCTGAGAAGGTATTGTAAGGACACCCCAGGGAGGCTGCACGCGTCTTTGAATATGTCGATTCCCCGCTCTCCGTAGAAGGCCTTCATTTTCCCTAAGGCCTCGATGCCTGGACCGACGTCGGGGTTGTTGTAGTACCTCAACCAGTCGGCAAACGTGGTCATTCCTTTTTCCTTGATGAGACGCTTGCAACTCCTTCACTCCTCCAGCGTGAGAACGCATCCACCCTTTAGTCTGGATTACCACGCGTTGTAGTTGGGCAGACCTGGGTAGTTCAGCTTCTCAGGTGTGTCGAGCCATTCATACGGCAGCCACGACTTGGTCGCTGTGCAGTCATAGGCGCGCACCCATGCATCGTTCGTGGTGCCGGGGGCCAGGTAGTTGAGAATATCAAGGAACCTGAACTCGGGTGTGACGAGGAACATTGTCTTTGTCCCTTGTGCGGCCACGTTGATCTTCCGGCAGGTGCCTGCTAGCTCCGCTACGAAGTGTTCCTTGATTAGGTTTAGGTCGTACCGGCCTATTTGAAGCCCAACACAGGGACTTCCCCACACCACTCACGCATTTTCTTCTGCAGTTGTGGCTGCAGCTTATTCAGGTTTTCCGGGAGGTACCGCGCTTCCATCTCGGCTCGTATCGCGGTTGCGCGCCGACGCAGGTCTGCCATGAATTCGGCTATCAAGGCTTTTGGGTCTGCGTTGCTCAGGTGGGTTGGCTGCTCCTCTATGGTGTCCCCCTCCGAAACGGATATCGCAATCTGATGACTCTCATAGGTGAGGTCGGGGGTGGGGCGCTGGGCTTGAGCCTTGTCGTGCCAGGCCTCGAAATCATAAAAGATCGCATGAGGGTAGACCACCTTCTGCACCTGAGGCATTGGGGCGCGAGACAGAGGCGGCCGCTCACACTCCCACACTACCACCAGATTGTAGCCAGAGGCCTGTATTTTCTCTCCGCGGCGGAGGGTTTTCTGATACAGCTCGTCGGCGTTGGGGGGCCTCACTGTGGGTGGGACACCCATGCCAGTGGCAGCCGTGATATTGGTACACCGTGTGGGTGGTGGGGTCGTAGCCATCCACAAAACCGTCAACGATCCACCGCTCTCCCCCGTGCCCGCAGTATGCGTGGTGGATGTGATGCCCTGATTTTTCGGACATGTGCTCTAACCATAGGATGGAGCTGCGGCTGGCGTTGTTTTGGGGGTAGAAAACTTTCTCGTATTCCGACTGCGGCCGCTCCACCCCCTTCCCTGGACAGAGGATCTTGGTTTCCCCTCTGCTGCAGCGGTCAGCGTGACGCTGGAGAGAACAGGCCTGGGTGAAGCGCTGATTGCAATGCTGGCACTGAAAGAGCTTCGCCAGCTTTGGCAGGTCGGTTATCAGGAAGGCGTGATTTTCATAAACCCCGATCGTCATCGGCTTGTTGCCGACGTGCTCGTCGTTCGCGGGCCGATTTACCAACCGCCACACCCCCTCTTCGGTTGGCTCGTAGACGCGGATCCCTAACTGCAACTTCTCCTCAAACATTTTTAACGAATCCAAGCCTGGCTTGTCTGGGTTGTCGGTGCCCCACACCTTTTGTGCCAGCTTCCGGGCTTCGGCGGTGCATCGTTGTGGCCTCGTGCTGCTGTGGAGGGCTAGGCATCGGAACAGACAGAGGTTGTCGTTGTATGTGTCCAACGCGTACAGCCCCTGCTTGTACCGCAGCCAGTCCGGCAGTCGCCCTTCCCCTAACAGAACCTGGGGAGTGAGGATCGCCTTCACTTCGACTTGCACCCACCTTACAAAGACCCACTTGATGATGGGGCGGTCGATTTGGCTGGTGTCGAAGCGGATCTCATCACGATCTGCCAACCACTCTGCGGCTGTTGCAGTGTGGTTTATCAAATCGCGGGACCCGCGTAGGGTTTTGTGGTACAACATGACGTTTCCGTTTTCTATGTTTCGGATTCGGTACGTGTAGGAGTACCGCAGATAGAAGGCTACCTCAATGCCTCGACGTGGGGCATGAGCCTCTCTTCGATCGGACCATCTAGCCCTCGGAAGAGCTTCCATGTGATTGTTCGCCTCCCCCGCTCTTCCCTATCCTTGGCGATTACCTCCTCTAGGAGTTGGGGACCGCGCTGGGTGATGAGTCGAGCTAGTGGCTCCGGGTGTAGATAGCGCCAGTGGCGCCTTCTTGAATTGGCCGTCTAACATGGCGAAGCGTTGTAACGGGTGCGCTCGAGCCCGGGCTGCGTATTTACGCGCACACAGGGCGGCGGTGACCTCGTCTTCCAACCGCGCAGCCTCCCGCGAGTGCTGCGCTGCGTCCTGGACGTCCCCCCGAAGAGCTGGATACCGCCCGGTGGTGGCGGCCCGCTCGAGTCGGGTGGCGCGGACAGCGTCTCTCGCCTGAGCTATCTCCCCGGCAAGGACGGCCTTGCGGCGATGGCTGTATGGCATCCCATACTGGCGAGCTTGATTTTTCAACTGTTTTACGGTGCCCATGATTACTGCTGGACTCGTACCGTCAACACTCCACTTCTCTCTAAATGAAAATTTCTTTTGCCGGAATTTAAATATGTATTCTTTTCAGGCGCCTCCATTCACATAGGAACGGTCCCTCCTGTTGGTATCGCAGTTTATGGTATTTAATGTTGGCTCCGCACGGCCGGCACAGGGCTAGAGTGGTTTCCACCCCGATGCCGCAGCTCGTACAGGCGGCTGTGAATCCCCCCTTCTTGAGATGTGCGTTGTGCTTCCGACAGAATTCCCCCCTACACCGCCTCTCACACTGGCGCGTCGTCCCCAACAGTAGCCACCGACACTTGTTCATGGTGCGTACCCCTATATCTCATACAGCTTTAATTCCAAATAATATATCTGGCTATGAGTAATATATCGAGTCAGAATGATAGTACCGAAGCGAGCCTCTCTTTCTGGGGTCGGTTAGAACCTCAATTCAACCCCCTTAGGGATGCGAATGGGGGTCGGTTCGGACTCCTATTGACCCCCTTAGGGGTGCGAATGGTGGTCGGTTCGGACCCTTAGGGGGCGCACATGGGGTCAGTTCGGACCCCTATTAGACCCCCCCCCCCTTAGGGGGGCGATTCGGCCCCACTGCGAGGTCTGTGGGGAGGTGTACTCTGTCTTCTACCGGATATACTACTAATCTGGTTTCTAATCCTGCTATCAGGACTCCTCCATGTCCATAATCTTCTAGGGTGTTGCTTAAACCAGGTGTTTCCTACAATCATTTCTTGTTCTTTTGCCCACTCCACGAGTCTGTATCCTCTTTCATTTCTCTCTCCTAAACCATAGTTTCCTACTGTGTATATATCCCCTTGATTTCTTACTTTTGCATTGAAGTCCCCTATTATGATGTTTATTTCTGAATTTTTACATTTCTTTAAGGCAGCCTCTATGTCATTATAAAATTCTTCTACACTATCTTCACTGGATTCTCCTGTTGGGGCATATACTTGAATAATATTTATGCTAAAAGGTCTGCTACTTAATTTAACTAGTAGAACTCTGTCCGACACGGCTCAATATCCTTGAACAGATTTTGATGTTTTCCGGTACAAAATAATTGCCACTCCCCTATGACGATCTTCACCTCCAGAATAAATAATCTTGAAATCGTCATCTATCTTGATGCCTGATCCTGTCCATCTCGTTTCGCACATACCTAAAATATTAATTTTTTCCCTTCCAATTTCTTGTTTTATGTTCTCTAATTTTTCGTCGTCGTTTAACGTCCTAACGTTCCATGTTGCTAATTTTAACGTCTCTGTCCTTGTCTTGCGATAATCAGTCTTTAAGTGAATCATGATATACTAGGCACTTTTAAAAAAGTAGTTTGCCGTTGCTTTCCTCTATGGCAGTGATCGTACTGGTCGGAGACCGCAGCCATTGACTCAATAAGAGTTCCTCTGCCAGCCGTCGTGAACTGGAGACAATGACCAACAAATATCTGTCGGCTGCCCTCACACTTTCATCCACCACCTGCCTTCAGTGGCTTCTTTTGAAAACTTCCAATAAAAGAACACAAAATAACATCACATAATCCACGGGAAAACACTATTCACAGGAACTCCATAGGAAATCACACGAAATCACACGACTGTGAAAAGTTCTGTGTATAATTTTCTTGTGTTTCCTTATTTTGCTGCTGACAATTCTCAATAGCCAGAGACAGTTTATTGTCTGTATCAATTACAGAAGACACACTTTCTGATATTTGACAACACTTTTCATGTTTTACTGATACCTTACAACTGTCCTCAGCTATTACTGATTCTGAATTGCTGTGATCTAACTTTCGCTAGCTATTTGTATTTTGAAGTAACGAAGAGAGAAGAATGTGGGAAGAAAGAAAAGTCCGAGATGATTGGCAACAGGCAATAATAGTACCAATATGGAAAAAGAAAGGCAATATGAGAGAGTGCGAAACATACAGAGGTATATCACTCCTAAGCCATATAGGGAAAATGTATGCAAAACTTTTGGAACAAAGAGCTAGACCAATAGTTGAACATCAGTTAAGCAAAGCACAATTCGGTTTTCGGAAAGGTAAAAGTTGCACTGATGCATTATTTACACTTAGACAAATTTGTGAAAAAACTATTGAATATAGTGACCAGCAGAATATTGTGTTTGTAGATCAGGAAAAGGCTTTTGATAGAGTAGAGAGATACAAATTATGGACCATCCTTGAAGACTATGGGATAGAAGGGCAACTGCTAGAAAATATCATAGTCATGTACCACTCGAGCCAAAGTGCAGTAAGAACACAGGAAGGTATATCAGATATGTTCACAGTCAATACAGGAGTGAGGCAGGGATGTGTGCTCTCTCCCCTGCTATTCAATATCTACATGGACAGAATTTCCAAAGAAGCAAGTCTCGACAGACCAGATTCAGAAAATTTAGAACTCTTTACTCCAGATGAAACAACTGACCCACAGGGAATAAATGAACTTCTATTTGCAGATGATCAGTGCCTGTTTTACAGCGATGAGGGCAGACTACAAAATCATATTACTAATCTGAGTTCAACCTGCAGCAGATACAATATGAGTGTAAACACAGCCAAAACCGAAGTAATGCAAGTTAGCAGATCGCCAGGCCCACTAAATATACAGATAAATAACTCACCTCTGAAACAAGTTAAAGAATTCAAATACCTTGGAAGTATGATCACAGAAGATGGCAGATTGGACAGAGAAATTGACATCAGATGTCAAAAAGCTAGTGCACTTACATATCAACTATCACCCTTACTGAAACATCCAAACATACCCATGTCCGCAAAACGACAGATAATAAACAGCATATTCACACCAACCCTATGCTACCAATCTCAAACCTGGACTTTATCCAAATTACACCTTCGCAAAATCAACACCTGCGAAATGAGATGCCTGAGGAGAGCTGCCAACTTAACAATCCGAGACCGAGTAAGAAATGCTACTATCAGACAGACTGTGGGATCAACACCTTGTGCCACATTTATTGACAGACAGAAGATCAAGTGGTTTGGCCATGTCATTAGAATGCAACATCAACAACTACCATCACTGGCCTTACATCAAAGATCATCTGCGACGAGACCACGAGGACGTCCAAGAAGAAAATGGATTGACGACATCAGAGACATTGTACAACCTCACGGAATGACACTATCCAGTGCCGTCCACCGGGCGCTGGAACGCAAATTATTCCTCCCCACGACGCTTGACGGCAGAAGTGGAAGATGATGATGATGATGATGATGATGATGATGAAGAGAGATATGATTTATTTTAACGGTTTACGTGTTTAAAGAGATTTAAATGCCTGAGGGTCGACTTCATTGCATCGGGATTTATCCTATATGGCTCGGTTCTTATCCATAGGGTGGCCTGCTGAAGGTGTAGTAGAAAGCACCAAATCCGTAGCGTTAGCGACGACCCCCAGAAGTCTCAGAGAAAACTGCTCTCTCGAACCGAATGACAGAGCGCGGAATCGAACCCACAACTTTCGAAGCGCGAGGTTCGCGGATTAATCATTTCGCTACGGGGACCTTCCATCTCACCCACCCCAAGGTTTTAAAATCACATTACACTCATCATGTTTATTTAGTCAAGCCTGTGCGCAAATCCTTTCAGTCGCATCACAATGTCCACGCTCAGCGTCTTGCTTACCCTTGTAGTACATTGTAAAGTGCCAGACATTTTATGTTGATATGATCATTATAAACCCACCTGTTCTTTCTTCAGATACATTCCTTAAAGCATTTTACAAAAAAAGTTGTATTTCCTTTACTGGACTTCGCAGTCAGTCCCAGCATGTTTTGACTGTCTATGATTTATGACAACTTGAAGTTCAGTAGTTTGCCATTGCTTTCTGGAATACCTACATTTATGCACTTGTATGAAAAACAGCGCAAAGTATTCTGCTGCCAAATCGCTCACAGCATTGTCTCGAACGCGGTATGCAGGGTTACGAACTGCGTTTTAACTCCCTCGCCACAGAGCCGGCGCATTGTACAAACTTTTGTCAATGTAAGTAAATGTATATATTATCCCATAGAAATTATTGACAGCCAGGACAGTTTAGCGGATAGATGCTAGCCTGCAAGACCGTGGTCATGGGGTCAAATCCGCATCGAGGCTAGATTTCTAAACTGACACTGTCTTTCAGATCGGTCCAGCTTAAATCTGGTAACAGAAAGTGTCTCGGAAAGTAAAGACGGCCGGTGTGGTGTAAAAACGTGACCCACCGAGTGTCATCATGTTTCTCCCGTCTTGCGGTGTACCCACCGAGTGTCGATTGATCTAAATAGCATGGGTCTACCACCATATATGTGTGCGCTTTACGGCATTTAAATGGCATAGTAATTACTGTCGCTGTGCCTACACATATTATTATTCTAGCCCACGACATATGATGTGAGATAGCCATTTCTTGTCATTGACACCGTTCCTTCCCAGAAAAGTCTTTAAAATAATGTCTCCCTCCCAATTTTATGAGGCCGGACCGATCCCTAAGACAAGTACTAATCAGAAACCATAATTCTTGCCTTTGTTGAGAATATTAAGCTACCACGTGACACTATATTTTTGCAGCAGAATCCATGCATAAAGCAACATAGCAATTTTAATAGTCATGTCAAATTTAGCGAAGTCCTGACATCCCTGGTAATTTACAAGCCCCCCCCCCCCTCCCCCTCCCCAACTTCCCGCTTACAATGATCACAATACGGTTGTGCTTCATAGATTTCAGATTAATTTCTACTATTTACAATCTAATAATGTAGTTTATATCCAAATACGTATGTATTTACTTATGACTAACGTATAGTGTCAACGTATCGTGAAAACATTTAGAATTATCCAAGAGAAAATAACTGGTTGCCGAACGGTCACATAGAATTTGTTGTTACAAAAAGTATTCAGAGTTTTAATATTTTCATCCTACAATGAAAAGAACATTGCATATGATTCAATGGAAGCAACTATTACCTAAGACAGTGAAGCGAGAGTAATGTGTAGTGTCCGTGCATACTGAAAGTTATAAAATTAGAGCACACTGAAAGTGAAAGGTAATAAATGGAGGTGATTTATATGCACATTCGTGTATCTAATGAAGCCGGAGTGGAGCAGTGACTTAGTCTAGTTTTAGTTTAGTAAAATTAAGCCACTGCTCCACTCCGGCTTCATTAGATACACGAATGTGCATATAAATCACCTCCATTTATTACCTTTCACAGTGGCTAGGGGCAGTGGCTAGAAAACTTCACTGCGGGTCGGCTAGTCATGAGTTCAAATAGTAGATTATTTGACGTGGATTAGAACTAGTCTAAAATGGGTACCAGTAAATATTCTGGAAAGTAAAGGTGTTCGGCGTTATGTTGACCACATTACCAATTGAGTGTTGTGTTGGTCTATAATAATATGGGAATGGGTTCATATACTCAAGGTGGGGAAAGGGTTCTTACGTTTTACTTACATTTAAATACAATTATATATCTTAAAACATACAGTAGCAAATATAGGTTGAATAACCAATAATGGGGCATGTTTATATTCCCTAAGTAAATTGTAAACAATGTTCTTTGGTCATATAATAATAAGAAAAATACTGGATAGCACCGTGTCGACTGGAAATCAGCAGCGGTATAAGAGGCTGGGTCAGACCAAGTGAAATGTTGCCTGTGACTTGGAGGAATTCCGTCAACAAAACTCATTCATAATACTGAAGTCTGAAATCTGTAGAGATGGATGAACGCTTTTGTCCACTGGGAGGGCACATATTCATACAGTAAATTCCCTTCTGCGCTATATTTGTAATGTTTGCATAACCACATACAAGCTCCATTGATTCAAAAATGTTTCTCCGAGCACACTTCACCCTGTATTGATTCAACCATTTTTCTCCAAACACATACACTCCATTGATTCAACGATATTTCTCCAAATCGTGTTGATAAGTTTTGCTTTCCGCCATTTCTACAGGCCTACCTGTCAGTTTTTGTATCCGCATCAGCGGCGTTGATTGGTGTACAGCTACTGTGGAGTTCTGGGGTTACGGTCCTCGGAGAGGCATCTTACTGGTGACCCCACCTAAGTTCCGACGATGAAACTAATCATGAAACATTGCCAAAATAAGTTTCACCCTGGCCAGCTAGTATCTACATATTGAATCATAACCTGGTTGTAGCCTTATATAATTCTCTGTACCAATACTAGTCTTAGATTCTGAGATGGATGATGAGCTTGTTCAGACCTTTTACGTGCTCAAACGACTTGAAACCCAACGGTATCGGGTTGAGGATTTAAAAATCAGTCATCCAGAATATTCACCAACCAATAAGTCAGCAGATAGCGAGCCAAACAATCAATCAACCACCCAATGATGGTTAAAACAAACTGCCATTACTACCTATATTACCTTACGTTGTAGGGCAGGATTGCCTTGAGTCTGAAGAATTAAGGCCGCCTAGCTAGAAGTCCAGTGAAGATAGTGTAGAGGAATTTTATAATGACATAGAGTCTGCCTTAAAGAAATGTAAAAATTCAGAAATAAACATTATAATAGGGGACTTCAATGCAAAAGTAGGAAATCAAGGGGATAGATACACAGTAGGAAACTATGGTTTAGGAGAGAGAAATGAAAGAGGATACAGACTAGTAGAGTGGGCAAAAGAACAGGAAATGATTGTAGGAAACACCTGGTTCAAGCAACACCCTAGAAGATTATGGACCTGGAGGAGTCCTGATAGCAGGATTAGAAACCAGATTGATTACATTCTCATTAGCAGAAGATTTAGAAACGCCCTAACAGTAGCAAAAACAGTTCCCAGTGCTGATTGTTATAGTGACCACAGATTACTCACAGGAACATTGAGGATAAAGTTGAAGAAAGTCAAGTATATAACAGGGAACACTAAATATGATTTGTGTACATTGAGTAATGACAAGGAAATACAAAACAAATTCAACATAGAAGTACAGAACAGATTTGAAATATTGTCTGATCTAGAGATCCTATTCCAGGATGTGGATGATCAATGGGAAATGTTAAAGAATTCAATCAATATGGCTGCAGAAACAACTATTCCAAAATTAAAGAAGGTTGGTCGTAAGAAATGGATGACTGAGGAAATTTTACACTTAATGGAAACAAGAAGACTCAACAAAAATAATCCTGCAAAATATGAAGAAATTCACAGACAAGTCAGAATATTATGTAGGAAGGCAAAAGAATCATGGCTTGAGGAAAAGTGCTTAGAAATTGAAAAACAACACAACAGTCAAAATACCAAATTAGTGCACAAAAGGATTCAGGAACTTACTAATAAAAGAACAAGTACATCAACAGGCTGTCTAAGAACTAAAGATGGCAAAATCATAATAGAAAAAGATCAGATTCTACATGTATGGACAGATTATGTGAAAGACCTGTATAATGATAACAGAGAGGAACAGTATGCTATTAGATTTAATAATGAAGGACCAGCAATTTTAAAGATGGAAGTTCAAAATGTTCTTAAGCATATGAAAGCTGGCAAGGCCCCCGGTGCAGATAACATCACAACAGAAATGATTAAAGCTTTAGAAGAATTTGGACTAGAGCAAGTCACTAGACTGCTGAACACATTATATGATACTGGAGATATACCTTCTGAATTATGTAATTCTGTATTTATTGCAATCCCAAAGAAATCAGGAACCTTAGAATGTGATCAACATAGAACAATTAGTATAATGAGTCACATCACAAAGATTTTGTTACGAATTATCATGCAAAGAGTGAGGAAGAAAATACAACCTGAAATAGGGGAAGAACAATGTGGTTTTGTAGAAGGAAAGGGTACAGTAAATGCTGTGTATATGCTGCGAACAGTTATTGAACGTGCTTTAGAAGTAAACAAGGATATACATCTTTGCTTTATTGACTACACAAAGGCTTTTGATAGAGTAAGACATGTCAACATTGTGGATATGCTGGCAGATCTACAAATTGATGGGAAAGACATTAGACTTATAAAAAACATATATTGGAAACAACAAGCTGCCATAAGAATTGATAATGAAGTAGGACAATACCAACCTATTAAGAGAGGTGTAAGGCAGGGATGTGTAATGTCTCCAGATCTTTTTTCCTTATACAGTGAAAATATTTTCAGAAATGTAGAAGACCTAAATGGAATCAGCATTGGAGGACGAAACATAAATAACATTAGATATGCAGATGATACAGTATTGATTGCAGACAATGCACAGGATCTGCAACAATTAGTAGACGCTGTGGTTGTACACAGTGAGCAGCTGGGGTTGGAATTAAATTGTAGGAAGACACAGGTTATGGTCGTCACTAGGAAGAACGAAGTACCACAATGTAATATACAAGTAAATGGGAATATTCTTCAGCAAGTGAATCGGTTCAATTATCTCGGAACAGTCATAACATCTGATGGCAGATGCCTTGAAGAGATTAGAACAAGAATCGCCATTGCGAAGGTAGCCTTTAGCAAGATGAAAAATATTCTGACCAATAAAATGATGTCAATTGAAACGAGAAAAAGAGTGTTGAGGGGATACATAGAGCCTGTTCTTTTGTATGGATGTGAAACTTGGACAATGTGCAGTCAAGCTGAAAAACATCTGATGGCTGCAGAAATGTGGTTTCTGAGGAAAATGCAAAGAATACCATGGACAGATAGAAAAACCAATGACCAAGTACTACAAGAGACAAATGAAAATCGTAGATTGATTAGAGAAATTAGACGTAGACAGTCAAAATTTTTTGGACATGTTATGAGAAGAAATGGACTGGAGACCTTGGTGACAGCTGGCAAGATCGAGGGGAACAGACCAAGAGGAAGACCGAGAGGAAAATACCTGGATGGCTTGGCCACATGGCATGGACGAGACAGGAACACTGAGCTGATCCACGACTCTGGTGATCGAGTTAAATGGCGAATCATGACCGCCCACGCTTTCCGGCATGGCACATGATTGATTGATTGAGCTAGAAGAGGCCGCGACCTGTGCAGGTTATGGTTTCTTCTTTGCCCTCGACAGAACATAATAAAACCATCGCCTTACCGAGTCTCGAACCCGTGTATCCGGAATGAGGGAACGGTGTTCTAACCCCTCGGTCAGCCGCCCCTCACGTTCACACAGATAATACACTGAAATCAACAGCACCATTTACCCTTGTATTCTAGGGGAGGGGAGACAATTCAGTGGCAACGTAATACAATAGTTAATGTATAGTAGTGTTATTTTTTGAACAGGCATGTCTAGCAAGTGATGCTTCATGGTTTGTTTTTACGAGGAAATTAACTAGCCACAGAACGTGGATTCGGATAGTTCTCTCTCTCTTTCTCTCTCTCTCTCTCTCTCTCTCTCTCTCTCTCTCTCTCTCTCTCTCTCTCTCTCTCTCTCTCTCTCTCTCTCTCTCGTGGGCGGAGGATGTGTGGGAGGGTGAGTGTGTGTAGGTTGGGGGTGGGAGGGGATGTGTGGGTGCGGGAGGTGTGGGTGGGGGAGATTGTGTGGTGGGTGATATGTGTGAAAGGGGGGATGTGTGGGTGGGTTCGGGTTTGTGTGTGGGTAAGTGCAGGATATGTGAGTTGGCGGGAATATGTGTGTGTGTGGGGGTGTTGGAAATGTGGTTGGGGGATGTGTGTTTGGCTGAGTGTTTGGGGGTGTGTGGGTGAGTGGTGGAGGGTATGTGGGTGGGTGAGTGTTGGTAGGTTATGGGATTGGTGGAGGATGTGTGCGTGTGGGTGGGTATGGATGGGTGGTTGAATGCATGTGTGCCTGGATGTGTAGGTGTGTGGGGAATGTGTGGTGGGATGCGTGGTGGGTGGGAGATGTGTGTGTGTGTGGGTAGGGAGATGATGTACGTAGGTGTGTGTTTAGGATATATTGGTTGGGGAATGCGTGGATGGATGGGCGTCATGTATGTGCCTGTGGGTATGTGTGTGGTTGGGTGGTGGATGTGTGAGTGGGGGACACGCGGATGGATAGGAGATGGGTGGGTGGGGGATTTGTCTCATAACATGGTAACATTTATTGTTTATGCTTACAACATTCATTTGACAATGTTTTTTTTCCCTATGTGAATGCACTATGCACTGATGAACGAAAGATGAGTGATTGGAAGGGCCGAATGTAAGACGGGCCTGCGTGCCCAATTTGTTACCCTTCGAAAATAAAGTTTTTTTGTTCGTTCGTTCGTTCGTTCTCTCTCTCTCTCTCTCTCTCTCTCTCTCTCTCTCTCTCTCTCTCTCTTTCTTTCTTTCTTTCTTACTCTTTCTCTCTCGCTCACTCCCTTTGCATCGCTCTCGCTCACTCTCCATCTATGACTGTCTCTCCCTCTCACTCAGTCACTCACTCACTCACTCACTCATTCATGCACACCCGCACTCACTCACTCACTCACACCCTCACTCACTCACTCACTCACTCACTCACTCACTCACTCATTCACTCACTCACAATAACTCTATCGCTATACCCATCTCGGATTCGGATAATTCTCTCTCTCTCTCTCTCTCTCTCTCTCTCTCTCTCTTCCCCTTTCTCTCTCACTCACTCCTTTTGCATCGCTCTCGCTCACTCTCCATCTATGACTGTCTCTCCCTTCCTCTCACTCACTCACTCACTCACTCACTCACTCATTCACTCACTCACTCACTCACTCACTCACTCACTCACTCACTCACTCACAATAACTCTATAGCTACACTCATCTCGGATTCGGATAATTCTCTCTCTCTCTCTCTCTCTCTCTCTCTCTCTCTCGCTCTCTTTCTTTCTTCCCCTTTCTCTCTCACTCACTCCCTTTGCATCGCTCTCGCTCACTCTCCATCGATGACTGTCTCTGTCTCTCCCTTCCTCTCACTCACTCACTCACTCACTCACTCTCTCACTCTCTCACTCAATCGCTCACTCAAATCTCGCTCTGTCTCTCTCTCACTCACTCTCCATCTCTCTATCTATGTCTTTCTCTCTTCCTCTCTCCGTTCTCACTTTCTTACTCACTCTCCATATCTCACTCATTCCCTATCTATATCTCACTCACTCAATCTCAATTCCTAACTCATCCATGCTTCCCCTCTCTCACTAACTCTCCATCTCTCTCTCTCTCTCTCTCTCTCTCTCTCTCTCTCTCTCTCTCTCTTTGTCATTCTCCCTCTGTTACTCACGCACTTTCCCTCTCTCACTCACTCTCAATATCTCACTGACTCACTTACATTTACTCACTCATATTTCCTCACTTACTCACTCAATCACTCACTCACACACTCACACATTCACTCACTCACTCACTCACTCACTCATTCACTCAATCACTCACTCACTCACTCACTCACTTATTCACTAACTATCCCTCTCTCACTCACACTCAATCTCTATCCCCCAATCTCTCTTCTTCTCCTTCTCCCAATAACCCACTCTCCAAATCTCTCTATCTCTCTCTCTCTCTCTCTCTCTCTCTCTCTCTCTCTCTCTCTCTAAGACGGGCCTGCGTGCCCAATTCTTAACCCTTTTAAAATAAAATTTATTCGTTCGTTCGTTCGTTCGTTTTCTCTCCCTCACTCTCCATCTCTCTCTATCTCTATCTTCATCCCTCTCTCTTGCTCGTATTCACTTACTCACTCACCCCCTCTTTATCTCTCATTCACCCTCCATGCTTGCGTGTATGTGTTTGAGAGAGTTTGCCTGTGATGTGGATCGGTTCACATTAAATATTCAAAATATCTCACCATAAAAACACGGGAGCTCTCTAAAGTAGCGCAATAAAGAAAACCTGTCACTTTATGCGACATCGTTATCATTAAAACTGCAAGCTAATATCATGTGTTAATTTCAACTGATCTCCTGTACTGTTCTTTAGCTCAAATTATCGGGGCAACAACAACATGATTCGACAAAAACGTGACATTGCCCCAGAGAATTCTTCAAATAATCTCAAAGTCAGCACAGCAAACAGATAAGAACCTACCAAAGCATCTCCATTTATGGTAACTTTGTACATTACAATGATGTTGAACCATTCAGCCGTTGATTATGTTCATAGTACACAGTTCTTGGATGAAGAAGCAGCACTGATCTATATGTGGGTGGTGTACGCCGTTGCATGTCAGGCCATAAATGTGTTTGGCATTTCAACAAACACAATCAACATCGTGTGCTTCGTCAAGCAGGGTTTCAAGGATCCCATCAACATTAGTCTGTTGGGTAAGAACATTCTGTTAAACAAATGTCGTGTTCATCCTTCTGATTATAATAGGTAATTCGACATATAGTATAGTAAAATTACGCGCCTTGAGTCGAATGTTGTTTGATTATCCACATATTTTATCTGATACCTATTTTAGGCTGAGCTAACTCGAAGCCTTGGCCAATGAAACAAATCCCAGATTTGATAATGATTCGAATACATGACCTCTCGGTCGGCAGCAAAAGTTTTAATCAAAGAGTGAGCCGCTGCGCTCCCTACTTCCCAAGTAACGCAATGAAATATTGTTTTGTACCATGAAAATAATTTGTAATAACATAAAACAAAATATCATCATCATCACCTTCTTTTACGTTTGCCGCCATAGCGTCGTGGTGAGGAATAGTTGACTCTCCAACGCCCATTGGGTGGCACTGGATAGTGTCATTCCGTGTGATTGTACAATGTCTTTGATGTCGTCAATCCATTTTATCCTCGGGCGCCCTTTTGCTCTCTTGGCATATCTTCTTTGACATAGGGCCAGTGCTGGTAGTTGACGGTGTTGCATTCTAACGAGATGGCTAAACCATTTGATCTTCTGTCTTTCCACATATGTGGCACAAGGTGTGTCATAACATAATGTCTTATTCGGTCATGGATAGTTAAGTTGGCAGCTCTCCGTAAGCATCTCATCTCGCAGGTGTGATTTGGATAATGTATAAGTATGACATTTGTAGCAAAGGGCTGGTGAATATGCTAATTCAAGATATAGGAGATGATAAATAAATATTAGTTCATGACACTGGGAGAACAGTGCTATAAACATCTGATGGAAATCTTAGCCTTTATAAACTATGTCATGACATTCTAGAACATTAAGTGAAATTAGTTATCATGTCTGTCCACCGTCATCTGTCTCATGTTCTGCCAATAATTTCACATAATGTCAGATACCAATGTTCATCCATTTCATGACGTCAAACTGTTTTATAACTTCTCTCTCAGTCATCTCTTGCCTCTGGTCCAATCTTATGTCTCTGTTGTCACGACGTAAATCTACTTTTTACCTTCTCATTCCATCCATCATCATGTGCCATGCCAGTAAGCGTGGGCGGCCATGCTCTGCCATCTCACTCGATCACCAGAGTCGTGGATTAGCTCAGTGTTCCTGTCTCATTATGTTGCCAAAGATTGTGAACTATCTTCGTCTGATGCGAGTAAGTAGTTGTCTTTGTGAGTGCACTAGTGGAAACACATCTTAATTGCGCATTTTGATTAGCCTACGGTGTTCCTCACCATAAAACCATATTTCCGCACCTGCAGCATAAATGGATTTACTCCGAAAGATGGCAGTCTGACAAAATGATAAGCTGACTCATTGTCTAGTGGACCTATATAATTTGCAATAATAATATTCATCGTCTGCCAGAAAACCATGAGATAGATTGATTAAATGCAAGCAGAGAACTACGACAGGACAGTATCATTGACTGTAAGTCATTGTACATGGTGCGAATAAACATAACAGACTATAATATATCTTAGTGCTGTGTAACCATTATGTTTCACATTTCCAACAGTTGCAGTATTTATGGATTTGTCTAATTATCCCTGGAACTGCCCCTCGACACAGTTGATCAACTATCACAGTTTAACCCACAGTCCTCGACTGCTTTGTGACATCATACTCAACCTCAAATCCAGAGGACGCCGACACAAACAGGGGAAATAACACAGATATAGTATGCACATTAATTCGGGCAAAGATAGCATTCCGTTAGATTGAGAATATTCTGTGTAACATAAACCATTTTATGGGAGTCGGAAAGTAAGTTCTCGGATGTTGCATACCCACCGTCGTAATAAGTGTCGTCCCTGGGGTGAGGGGAATCAACACCCACATTCTTTTAACTCCATATCATTATCTTGAGGTTCTCTTGGATCTCTGTCCACAAAACCCCATCAGTCTTTGGATCACTCTCTCTATCTTCTTCTTCTTACCACTGGACCATGCCCCCTCTCATTCTTTTCCACACAAAAAACATACTACACAACTCTAGCTTCTAACAAAATGACAAATTAATTTATTGAAGAACAGTGTCAGGTATGTGCAAATTGTGTGTGTAGAATGTCTGTCATATAATCTAGGGTGTATGCAGAATCAGACCGAACAGCTCAGGATCAAAGTCTGCTTTCATCACAGTACCGGCCACACAACAGCACCATAGATCAAGTACAGAAGGACCTCACCAAATGATGCGTCTCTCCGGCCAGGTGTCGACTTCCTCCAGTGGCTCTTGAATAGTCCGGATGCCTGGTCACCAAGGGTGGATGTAGTCCAATACTGAACATAAATCCAACACACACAGTGTAACTAATTTGTCACTACATGTTCCGTGATCTGATAATCTTTGTACAGTAAAATGAATGTTTACTGTCACTTTGAAACAAAATGTTAATTGTTAATTTCTCACAGGAATTCACCATTTGGAAAACACAATGTTAATTGTTAATTTCTCACAGGAATTCACCATTTGGAAAACACAATGTTAATTGTTAATTTCTCTATATAAATACTATTGTCCCTGTTACTGGTGGTATTGTATGTATCTTCACTCTAATATGATGAGAACTACCACGGAAGAATCACTCTTAGATGATCGTCGGTTCCTGCTCAGCAGAGGCCAGGTTCTTGCAGACCCTCTGGGTTATGGGCTCAGTGCAAAGGCCGCTGAGTAAAAACTGCCTTCAATGATCGAGCCATAATGTTCTTTTATGACTTGTCTGCTAGCTTTTTTTGGAAAAAATAGTGGAACCTGTTGAAGAGAGAACACCCGGTGAGAGCAACCCGATTCCGACCTTCATTAGGTGAGTGTAGGCCGACGGCCGCACTCAGATATTTAACAGAGAACTAAACTTTGGCATAAGGCAGAGGAGCTGATCACATGGTCCCATGAGTCATGGTAAGACAAGGAAAGACTAAAGGAAAAGCGCAGATACCCAGTAGATACCCTACTGAAAGATCCTACCATTTGACATTTCCCCTATCCCCCCTCCCCCCAACCATCCCAAATTTCCACGGAATATCAACCCGCTACCTTGTTCTTAACTCACTGAGTTAATTGATATCTCACACTAGCTAGTTTAAGCAACGCGAAGCCTACTGCCGCCGACGCTCCTATAATAAGTTCCCACAACGCACATTACTACGCTCGACTCCTAATAATCATATAATTTGGGTCTATTTAATTAAATACCATATGTTTATTCCCGTCTGAAATCGAGACCACTAAATCACACAATGGACAAATTTCCGCCGATGTAAATCAACATAAGACACTGTGGTCTATTTCCATAATCAGAACAAATGCATCAAACACGTCCTTGTTTCCTCACAACATTTGGTCGACTCCTACCAAAGGTGTTTGTCCAGACTGTTTTAAAACTGTGTCTGAATGACGTCACAAATCTGATTAGACACTAGGCGTCGAGAAACTATTTTTTTTTTCTCCTTTTCCGACTCGATGTAAACAACCGACCGGCTGTCCCGCTTTTATATGGGGAATTGTTCCCGGCACTCCAAAAAGACTTGTCGGCTTGTGATCTGGAGAAATCTTTCCCCCACGACAAAAGATCTTGCCGACACTCATCAGGACAGTCTGTTCCCAACATCAAAGAATGACGGCTGCCTGTAGACGAATGGCGCGACAGTCTTTCATCGATCGACAACTCCAAGAATTCCGCGACATAGGCCCCCTCTTAAGAGAGTGGTCCGCATCAACCCTTGCTCATTGGAGGTTCGATCCAGATGATCTATTCCTCTTCTTCATGAGCTGGGTGTCTAGACAGGAAATCAATTCCAACATTTTCCTTCCCAGGTATATACTCCACCGTGAAATGGTAGGTCTGAAGTAGCAACGACCACAGCATCAAACGATCGTTGAGCTTCTGAGAATGGCCAGGAACATCAAGGGTTGATGATCCGACTGGACCCGAAACTGAACTCCATACAAATAGTGCTGGAATTTTTTGCACGGCCCATATGAGAGACAAACACTCCCTCTCGACGGTCGAATAATTCCTTTCAGCAGGGAGAAGTTTCTTGCTTGCGTATGCCACTGTTTTTAAAAACGAAGCATAGTCTTTCCCTTCCCGTAGCAAGGCAGCCCCAACTCCAATCCCACTCGCATCCGTTCTCAACACAAATGACTTGGAAAGGTCAGGAAGCTGTAAAACAGGTTTGCTGACCAAGGCCTCCTTCAACTGACTGTTTGCACTATCGCACTCGGGTGTCCATACGATTGGATTCGGGGATCCCTTTTTCAAGTTTTCCGTTAATGGAGCTCCCAGTTCAGTGAAATGCGCGATGGATTTTTGGTAAAACCCACACACCGAGAGAAAGGAACGCACATCCTTCTTCGTTATTGGCCTTGGAGCACGTCTGATCTTTTCTAGGTTCTTTTCCTTCGGGACAATTTGTCCTGGAGTGATGGTGTGACCCAGAAATTCCAGAGTCTGGTAACTAATCATGCACTTGGTTGAGCGAGCGGTAAGCCCTGCTTCCCTGAGCCTATTGAAACCTCTCTCCAAGGATTGCAAATGGTCATCCAAGCTGTCACTGGCAATCAGTATATCATCCATAAACGAGATAATGGACGGATCCTGTAAGGTATCTAGCAAGGTCCTCATCATGCGAGTAAACGCACTAGGTGCATTGCTGAGTCCAAAGGGCGTGACCTTGAATTCGTAGTGTCCACTGGGGTACTGAAAGCCAGCAGGGGTAGGACCTCTGGTTTGACCGGGATCTGATAATACCCCCGACTCAGATCCGCTTTTGAGAAGTACCTATCCTTATGGAGCCTAGCGAATAACTGAGTTGGATTCGGCAAAGGTTCCACCTGAAATTGAGTGTGACTGTTCAAGAGTCGATAGTCTATACACAACCGGTGTTCTCCACTTGGTGTGCGTAACAAAACCACCCCCGCATTGTATGAGGATGTGGAGGGCGCAATCACGTCATCCTTTAGCAGTTTCTGTATTTCCTCCTCCAGGGCCTTTTCTTTAGAGAATGGCAGTGGGTAAACCTTTTGGCGAACAGGCTCTTGTGTGGTCAAGGTCATCTCCAACTCAACCAACCTCGTTCGTCCTGGTTTGTCAGTCAGTATCTGCTTATGAGGCTCGAGAACCTGGGTAATCTATTCTCTCTCATGGAGAGTCAGATCAGGATTCATCTGCACTTCCCCAATAGGTTTCCTGGTGTACCAGTGGATATCCCTTCCCTCGTTGGTTCCCGTTTCAGTCTCCACTGCGACTGCCATTGCCATGAGGTGGGCTGCTTTGTCTCCGGGTCTCTCCTCGTACTTCCGAGGGAGATTAATATGGAAAATCAGCGACTTTCCCCGGATCCGGATCTGATAGTTGGTTATGGATACCACCCTTTCAACGGGAAATGGTCCTTGCCCACCTTTCTCCAGTTTGTTAGTTCCCGTTGGGAGTAGCAACAAGACTTTGTCTCCCACCTCTAGAGATCTGTCTTTAGACCTATGGTTGTAGTAAGCCGCATGTCTTTGTCTGGCCTTTCGCAAATTCTGAGTCGCCAGAGACCAGCCTGTATGAAGTTTTTCTTTCAGTTCCACCACGTATTTATAAGTGGAGATCACTTCTTTATTGATTAAACAAAGGGTTTCTTTCGATAAAGTGAGACATGTCGACATGATAAGGATGCTTGAAGATCTATAAATTGATGGAAAAGACCTTAGACTTGTAAAAAAACATATATTGGAAACAACAAGCTGCCATAAGAGTTGATAATGAAGTAGGCCAATATCAGCCTATCAAGAAAGATGTGCGACAGGGATGTGTAATTCTCCAGATCTGTTTTCCCTGTACAGTGAAAATATTTTCAGAAATATTGAAGATATGGAAAGAATCAACATTGGGGGACGATGCATCAATAACATTAGATATGCAGATGATAAAGTATTGATTGCAGACAATGAACAGGACCTGCAAAATTTAGTAGATGCAGTTGTTACACACAGTGAACAACGAGGATTAGAATTAAATTGTAAAAAGACACAGATTATGGTCGTCACTAGGAAGAACGAAATACCACAATGTAATATACAAGTAAATGGGAATATTCTTCAACAAGTGAATAGGTACAATTATCTCGGAACAGTAATAACATCTGATGGGAGATGCCTTGAAGAGATTAGAACAAGAATCGCCATGTCTAAGGTAGCCTTTAGCAAGATGAAAAAACACACTGACCAATAAAAAGATGTTAATTAAAACGAGAAAAAGAGTGTTGAGGTGCTACATAGAACCTGTACTTTTATATGGATGTGAAGTTTGGACAATGAGCAGTCAAGCTGAAAAACATCTGTTGGCTGTAGAAATGTGGTTTCTGAGGAAAATACTAAGAATACCATGGACAGCCAGAAAGACCAATGAACAGGTCCTTCAAGAAGTAAATGAAGATCGTAAACTGATTAGAGATATTAGACGCAGACAGTCAAAATGTTTTGGGCATGATATGAGAAGAAATGAATTGGAGAACTTGGTGACAACTGGTAAGATCGAAAGGAACAGACAAAGAGGAAGACCTAGAAACAAATACCTGGATTGCTTGGCCTCGTGGCATGGTCGAGACAGAAACACAGAGCTGATCTACGACTCTGGTAATCGAGTGAGATGGCAAAACATGACCGCCCACGCTTACCGGTATGGCACATGATGGATGGATGGATCATTTCTTCTGACGTCCCCTCCTCCGTCCAACTCCTCAACATGTCTTCCAATGGTCCTTTGATTGGACGACCAATCAGCAAAGTACCGGGTGGTAGTCACTGTTGAGCTATGAGGCACTTCCCGATAAGCGAAAAGTGCTGCTGAGATATATTCATCACACCTATCAGGTTGTCCCTTGCCAGTTTCCGGAGGATTGTCAACAACGTGCCGTTGAAACGCTCGTCTTATCCATTGGCTTGACGGTGCTAAGGGCTGGTGTGAATATGGTTAGAGTGCAACACCCTAAATACCTCCTCCATAAGTTTCCCACAAAACTGGAACCCATTGTAGGTCAGAATCTGATTAGGGAAGCATAATCTGGTAAAGCCCTCCATCAGTGCGTCAGTCACTCTTTTCGAGTCAATAGTGGTCAACGGTATGTCTTCACCCCACATTGTACAGCAATCCACCATTGTGAGTATGTACATGTTCCTCTTCCTAGTCCTAGGAAGTGGACCTATGATGTCGATGGCTACCCTCTCAAAAGGAGAGTTCATGATGGGCATTTCACCGAAGAACACCGGCGCTGTCCAGTGTTTCGGAGCCACAATCTGGCACTCAGAGCATGACTTCACATACCGACGCACATCACCGGTCATTTCCGACCAATAGTAATGGCAGGAAATTCGCAGCATGGTGGCGGCAATACCCATATGCCCACTAAATGAGATGGTATACCCTATACAAAGAATATGGGACCGGTAGGCGGTCGGGACTACCAACTGACCGTGTAAGTTGTCTCCCCTTCCGGCTCTCCTGTAGAGTATCATATTCTTCATGTAGTACTGCCCCTGTTTTGGTGGATCAGCACTTCTCTGCAGCTTCTTATAGCAAGGACGTAAGGTTGCATCCTCACTCTGGGCAGTTCGCAACTCCTCATGCAGTGGGTTAGTGACAATTGCTTCTGCCTGATCAGTTCTCGTCTGAGAGCGAGTCTGAATTGCTCCCATATGGATTGGCTCCCTTGGCATTCCCAGAAAGTCATACCGGCAACCGAGGATGACGTGAAAAATGGGATCGGTCAATACAGCGGCTTTGATTGCGCCGGTGGCATATCTTGACCGAATCTCCACTTTGGCGATTGGCAACTTCATGCCCACAGCACTTTTCTGTGCAGGCTGTATCTCCATGGTCTCATCTGTGATTTGTTCTGGGTGTACCAGATCAGCAGAAATCACGGCCTCCCCGTCCAGACCAGTGTCATATAGACACTCAACTTGTCGGCCGTTAACCTCTATCAATTCCACTATAGGTGGCTTATCCTGGTCTGGAGTCTCTTCCTCGACCTCGACCTATTCGGTGGACTCCACCTTGGTTTACACTGGGCACACGACGAAATGTGAGTCTCCTGACTTAAACTTGCAGTCTTTAGCATTAAGCGTGTCGACCTGCAGTGATTGCACAATTTTCATGTCCTGGATTTTATTCGTGCCGGAATTCGATGAGCTCTAATGGTTGAGAGGTTCTTTGTCGACCTCAGCATTTTCGGTGGCAACCCCCTTTGGAGTCACTTGACACGCCGCGAAGTGAGGACTCTTAGCCTTCGATTTGCAGTCCCTCATATTGTGAGAGGGCGACTTACAAATCGAACACCACTTCTCCGTCCACTGTCGTTTTGGTGAAGAGTTCGAGGTGCTCTTGTTCCCCTCTTTCGTCTTTTCAAAACTCTCCGCTGAAGTTTTAACATAAGGTACCACTTTCTTAGCTTCTGTGCTTTTGGATTTCTTCCGGTCATGTTTCTCCTGACATTTGGTGTTTGTGGAATGGTTTTCTCCAACCTCCCCATGTACCTCGACGAACCGTTCTGCCAATTTCGTCACGATGTCTTTTCGTTCCGCCCCTTGTTCTCCCAAGGATGTCCTGAGAGGTTTCGACATTTGCTTTCGCATCTGGACGACTATCATGAGCTATTCCAGACTCTCATAGTCATGCGCGAACCCAGCCAAATCCATCCACTTATGGAGATAGGATTTCAGACGCAGACTGTAGGCGGCAAAGAACTCTCCCGATTCTCGTTTCGCTACTCGAATTTTTTTTTCGGTAGGTATTTGACGTAACCTCGAAACGTTTCAGCAGAGCCATTTTCAATTCGTTGTAATTGTTCTCGTGTCCTGGCGGCAGGCGGGAGTAAACCTCATAACCTGTCTCGCGTAATCCCTGGGACAACTTAAGACACCATTAGTCACGATCCAGACCTATAGCAACAGACAATGCCCCGAGCGTTGTAAGTACTGGTCGATTTTCTCTGTTTCTTCTTCATAGGCAGCCAAAGGAAAATTCATATCATGGTAACTATGTCCACCCACTGGGGTTGAGCCAGGGAGAGAGGAGACTCCCACTGCCCCCTCAGTTGCCCCACTAGATTGCCTCTTAAGCTCGAGTTCCCACATTCGGTACTCATGCTCCCTTTTCTGAGCTTCTTGTTCGGCTTCCAATCTCTTAGCAGCTTGCTCAGGTTCAAGTTTCCTAGCAGCTTGCTAAGCTTCAAGTTCTAACCTTTTAGTGGCTTGCTCAGCCTCTATTCTTTTAGTCTCAAATTCCATCTTTCTTAATTCCATCTCGGCCTTCCGATCTTCCCTTTCTGCTTAACGAACATCTCTCTCCACCTCCTGTTTGTATTCCGATAGTGCAGAACCCGACAAAGCCCATTCCTACCCCCCCCCCCCCCCTTGCCCTTAGTTCTACCATATCTAGTGACGATATTTCGGAGAGGTGAGTCGGCATGTTGAGTGTAAATTTCTCCAAACAATATGTAGATATTCACTATTTAAAATTTATCTATATATTAAACACCACACAGCACAACACAAAACAATAACTCAATGACAAGAGTAGAATTAGGACCAAAGACCTATGTAGACTTGTAAAGTGTGAACAGGTATGATATGTGCCTTAACTCCTATCCACATTCGCCCTAGCTGGATCCTCATTAATATGATATCACCGTCCCGTGTCCAACCCCCAGTAATGTCGTAATAAGTGTCGTCCCTGGGGTGAGGGAAATCAACACCCTCAATCTTTTAACTACATATCATTATCTTGAGGATCTCTTGGATCTCTGTCCACAAAACCCCATCAGTCTTTAAATCACTCTCTCTCTCTCTCCCTCTCTTCTTCTTCTTACCACTGGACCATGCCCCCTCCCACCCTTTTCCAAAACATATTACACAACTCTAGCTTCTAACAAAATGACAAATTAATTTAATATAGAAAAGTGTCAGGTATGTGCAAAGTGTGTGTGTGTGTAGAATGTCTGTCGTATAATCTAGTGTATATGCAGAATCAGACCGAACAGCTCAATATCAAAGTCTGCTTTCATCACAGTACCGGCCAAACAACAGCACCATAGATCAAGTACAGAAGGACCTCACCAAATGATGCATCTCTCCGGCCAGGTGACGACTTCCTCCAGTGGCTCTTGGATAGTCCGGATGCCTGGTCACCAATGATGGATGTAGTCCAATACTGACCATGAATCTGACACACACATTGTTATTAATCTGTCACTAAAAGTTCTGTGATCTGATAATCCTTGTACAGTAAAATAAATGTTTACTGTCACTTTGAAAAAAAAATGTTAATTGGTAATTTCTCACAGGAATTCACCAATTGGAAAACACAATGTTAATTCTTAATTTCTCACATGAATTCACCATTTGGAAAATGCAATGTTAATTGTTAATTTTCTATATAAATACTGTCGTCCCTGTTGCTTGTGGTATTGTAAGTATCTTCACTCTAATATGATGAGAACTACCACGGAAGAATCACTCTTAGATGATCGTCGGTTCCTGCCCAGCAGAGTCCAGGTTCTTGCAGACCCTCTGGGTTATGGGCCCAGTGCAAAGGCCGCTGAGTAAAAACTGCCTTTAATGATCGAGACATAATCTTCTTCTATGACTTGTCTACTTGCTTTTTTTTTGGAAAGTGGCATCTGTTGAAGAGAGAACACCCGGTGAGAGCAACCCGATTCCGACCTTCATTAGGTGAGTGTAGGCCGACGGCCGCACTCAGATATTTAACAGAGAACTAAACTCTGTCAGAAGGCAGAGGAGCTCATCACATCGGCCTGAGTAATGGTAAGACAAGGAAAGACTAAAGGAAAAGCGCAGATACACAGTAGATACCCTACAGGAAGTTCCTACCATTTGATATTTCTCCTACCTTGTTCTAAACTCACTGAGTTAATTGATATCTCACACTAGCTAGTTTAAGCAACGCGATAGCCTACTGCTGCCGACGCTCCTATAATAAGTTCTCACAAAGCACATTGCTACGTACGACTCCTAAGAAACATCTAATTTGGTCTATTTAATTAAACACCATATATTTATTCCCGTCTGAAATCGAGACCACTAAATCACACAATGGACAAATGTCCGCCGATGTAAATCAACATAAGACGCCGTGGTCTCTTTCCATAATCAGAACAGGAACATCAAACACGTCCTTGTTGCCTCACAACATTTGGTCGACTCCTGCCAAAGGTGTTTGTCCAAACTGTTTTAAAACTGTGTCTGAATGACGTCACAAATCTGACTAGTCACTAGGCGTCGAGAAACTATTTTTTTCTCTCCTTTTCCGACTCGATGTAAACAACCGGCCGGCTGTAACGCTTTGATCTGGGGAATTGTTTCCGGTACTCCAAAAAGTCTTGCCGGCTTGTGATCTGGAGAAATATTTCCCCCACAACAAAAGATCTTGCCGACTCTTATTAGGACAGTCTGTCCTTAACATCAAAGAATGGCGGCTGCCTGTAGACGAATGGCGCGACAGTCTTTCATCGATCGACAACTCCGAGAATTCAGCGACACGCACATATAGCTGGATGGCGACACTGAATTAAGATATTAGACAGGAATTAGAGCTATCCCATTTATGGTACCTTCGAGAAATTCTAATAATCCCATCAACGGCCATGAACGCCAATATTAAAAAAAAAAAAAACTAGAGACCAATTCCCGCAGATATATGAATGATAACTCCTCTTACGTAAAATCAAGAGACATTTTTAAAGCCACATGATTACATCTTTCTCGAGATGTGACAACCAGGAAGACCGAGGGTTATTAAAGAAGAGGACGACATAGGGAGAAAGCGTTTGTTGTGTTCGTAAAATGGCAGGAAAGAAATCGAACTTACCCAGAAAGCAAGGATATTTGCTTGTAGTGGATTGCTCCTCTCGGTATAATACATATTGAAAATTAAAATATGTAAATTTTAACATAAGAATATGGTTTACTACTTAAATTGTCTGGTATCAATGTATTGTTCGGATGAGAGATTTTGTTTAATTTGTGTTAAGGCACTGCGGGAATGTTACTGACATATGCTTTCATAGAGGTGATTGAGTTGATTCAAGAATCGACATCACAGCATGCGCATCTTCCTCGTCTCCTACAGCCAATGAAGAGTTCCAGTATTAACTGTATCTGTTGCTGTTTGATATGTGTCTGCATACCAATGCATTCTCCCTGTGTATCTGTCTGACTTTTCCTCGGAAGACTGTTTGTCAGTCAGATTCTCTAGTCTCTTCCTACCGCTCTATTAATTTTTAGTTATGATGATTTATCTGTTCTTCGACACTATACACATACTCCCAACGAGGCTTGACTACATCTGCGTTACCGTCCGTTAATAAACCACCGAACGATACAGACCCAGCCAATTTGTCCTCCTGGTCGTTTCCCACGACACCAGCAATTCCTAGGAAAATATCCAACATATGCTTCCTATCTTCTATTTTCGAATTGAAGCATACAACTCTCTCCGGTGATGCTTGTCCTCACTTTTCTCAGCCTACTCTGTAAGTCTGATACAACCATGACATGTATGTACTTCTGTGTCCCCCAGCCAGTCCCCCAGCCAGCGAAGCGCCGCTGTGACTGCCTTCATATAATTCTCAGACTAGACGTCGTGATATTATATGCCAGGTAGAAGGTATCATATTCACTAAACATCGTCCGTTAACCTTCGCTCCTTACCCTCAGGAATTTCGTTTGCCTCTTAGCACGGAGCCACATGCTTTTGTCTAAAAAAGATTATAACATGCCTTAGATTCTTTTAAGTATGGAATGCCGAATCTATATATATATATAAAAGAGAATGTTTGTGTCTTTGTGTGTCCTTTATGCGTTCCTGAACGGTCCATCCGATTGTGATGTGATTCTCTACAGATGTTCTTTTCATTCCAGCGCAGCCAACTGGTACAGTTTCTTAGTTTAAAAATAGTTATTTACGTAATTAATTAACATTAATTAAAATATTGCAAGGGGACTTAACTTAAGAAACAAAAGTTATATCAAGGGACATTACTTTTAGTAGAATTGCTATATTATGTAATTTAAATAATTGTTGTGTTTTTCTTAAGTTTTATAAAATGTTTAAAGAAGTTATCTACAGTCACATGAGTTATAAACAAAGTAATAAAAACTTTTCATAAAAATAATGCATCTATATTAGGTACGTGAAAATTGTCTAACTCATCTTTTTATTTCTCTTCGACATCTTTACTAAATAATGTAATTTTTTTTTTTTAACTTTTTGTTGGGGGGGGGGGGGGGGGGCGAGAAAGTTAGTTGAATATCCTTTGAATTACGCCGCAGTCATCCCAGCATTTATTGGGTTTTCGTGATATCTTTTTAAGTTTACGTTCAGTAGTTTCAGGTTGCCCTATTTAGTTATTGGAATGAAGATTGTTCTCTTCCAATCTGTTCGCCATGTTTCCGGGAACGGGAACAGGAACTTATATGACTACTTATATGAATTAAATGTGACGCTCCCCGAAACGAGCTGGGTGAAGCCGAGCCGGGTCGTCTAGTATCTTATATAAGAAATTACGGCATCCTCATCATCCTTATCCAATCAGTTGCAACGAAGTTTCAGCACTTATTTAGGTATGCTCGTAAAATCAAAGTAATATTTTACATGCAAACACAACACCCACGCCTCAACATTATTCACGACCAGCCAACTATGATAGCGTAATATGAGTTGGCTAGCTAGATGGTTGGCTGGGTAAACATTATCTAAAAATTGAGGTTATATTGTAAAATCCAACACACTGTCCTTCAGGACTTTTGAGCCATGAAGAATTCTTGCGCCCAGATATTGCAGCTAGCATTAGCAGAGGCCTAATCGGCCTGTATTTTCTAATGTTAAACTGCCGAGGGATTTTAAAATGTGCAAGCTGCACCTATTCTAATTTGTAATTTGTGTGTGTCGGGGTTCGGCGGGGGGGGGGGGGGGGGTGTGGGTGGGGATGGGGGGGGGGGTAGCTCTTAGTTCCACGTAGAAACGATTCAACCTTGTGTGGTCAACTAGGCCTTGCTGTTTGTGGTTAGTGATCCGGTTGTCTGTTTTGTTTGTATTTTTTCCCAGTCGCAATGACCAAATATCCACACATTAATGCTCTTAGATCTTATAACAAATACATACTAATGCTGGCAGTGAAACGTACGAGTTATACACAAACTAAAGGCGGATCTGGTAACTTGTATGTTACTTTGCTACTAGGCATTACTTGTGAATATGGAAGTTCAACTAGCAAATAAAATACTAGTTTACTATGGAAAAAAAATGTAATCCCCACTGTGTTCAATGTGCAGGGCTGGCAGTCTCCGACATGTGTTCCCTGATAACACTCAGTTGGGTTAACGTCTGCTATACTCCAGCAGTCAGTGTCGCAGACCTGCCTTTCGATGCCCATGAGATCGGCTACCTGATTGCCGGGATACCACATATCGCATTTAGCTGTGTTACCTGCTGGATCACCGCAATCATCACTCTGGAAAGAAGCTTGTGTGTTATATTGCCTTTAAAGGTAAGCAGTCGTCATGTCTTCTTCTTCATATCGTTCTTCTTCTTCTTCATCTTCATTTTCTGCTGCTGCTACTTGTTCTTTATCTGTGTTGTTTTAGTGTTTCCTCATCCGTCTCCTCCACAAGCTTCCACGTTTCCTCTACTTCAATCTGTTGTGGTGTTAGTATTGTATCTACTATTTCTAATTGAATATTTCTAATGGTTACTCTTCTAGTACCATCATGACTGCCACCACCACCACCACCACCACCACCACCACCACCACCACCACCACCACCACCACCACCACCACCACCATCACCACCACCACCACCACCACCACCACCACCACCACCACCACCACCACCACCACCACCACCACCACCACCACCACCACCACCACCATCACCACCAACACCATCATTATTATATTTACAATTGCTGCTGCTACTACTGCTCCTGCCCCTTCTCACCCTCCTACTACTACTACTACTACTACTACTACTACTACTACTACTACTACTACTACTACTACTACTACTACTACTACTACTACTACTACTACTACTACTACTACTACTATTACTACTACTACTACTACTACTACTACTACTACTAATACTACTCCTACTATTACTCCTACTACTACCACCACCACCACCACACCACCACCACCACCACCACCACCACCACCACCACCACTACTACTTCCTTCTATTACTCCTCCTCCTCCTCCTCCTCCTACTACTACTACTACTACTACTACTACTACTACTACTACTACTATTACTACTACTAACTACTACTACTACTACTACTACTACTACTACTACTACTACTACTACTACTACTAATACTACTTCTACTACTACTACCACCGCCACTACCACAAATGCTGCGATTACTAATTACTGCTACATTGACTACTATGACATGTAATATATCATCTATATTATATTAAGACATATCCTTCATCCCTCAGTTGAAACAGATCATCACACAAAAACGAATGGCAGTCATTGTCATTTGTGTGTTCGTCATTCTGATTGCCTGTGAAGCGCCAGTCTATGCTGTTGTCAAACTACACGTCAAATTCTTCCCCTGGAGAAACAAATCAGTACTTGGTACCATCTCCACGCCTGACAGACAAGAGGTGGAAACGATTTCTTTCACTATCAACAACTTTTTCTTGCCGCTCGCAGCCTTCGTTGTCATTATCATATGCACAGCTATATTGGTGATAAACCTTCGTAATCAGACAAAATTGCGGCAGACGTTAACAAATCAAACGGATGTTAGGAACCAAAATGTGGCTAAAATGGTAGTGATGATCTCAGCTCTCTTCATCTCCTGCTTCATCCCAATGTCCCTAATTTTATTAGTTTTAGCTATTGAGCCCGAATTTAATGTAGAAGGTAAATCAGCCATCATAGGTATGGTTATTTTTGGGATAGGCATACTGTTAGAATCTGTGAATTCCTCTGCAAATATTTTCATTTATTATCGAATGAGTATTAAATATAGGAAAATATTTCACATGATTTTCTGTAAATATTCACATACAGTTAAGTGAATTAGTTCACTTAATATATACGTCTAACTGCAGCAATTTTTTTATCACGAAGATCTTCTCTAGCAGTGAAAATTAAACTTTGAAGTATGTTCTAAAATTAGTTGGTGAATATGGTGTACCATAAAATCTGAACAAGATAATGTAGAAGTTGACTAGCAGAACGTGGCTCTCATCACGATGTGACGAAATATGATCCTTCATCAGCTCTCCTGCCTAACGCAACGCCAGGCCCAATGTGTCTGCAATGTTGTATATCCATGTTCGTGCTGGTTTATCTTTGCCTCTTTTTCCAGAAACCATCTTTCCCTCTCCCTAACTCTCCATCTCTATCAGCAAGCGAAACAGACTCTTGATATGACCAATGTATACCAATTTCCAGAGGTCTCTGCAATGTTGCATATCCATCTTCGTGATGATTTACCCTTACCTTTTTCCAAGAAACCATGTTCTCCACCATTCCCTTTTCCTAACTCGCCATCTCTAACAGGAAGCGAAACAGACTCTTGATATGACCAATGTATGCCAATTTCCGAGACGTAATGATGTTTATTAGCTAGTTTTCTTTGATATTCAGATCTGGAAGAATATCAGTATTTTTCTTCTTATTTCACGTCATATTCACAACCCAGTTTCTTGTTTGGTGCTTGAAAAGTACATCACATGTGTATGTTGTCATGGGTAAGATGCATGTTCTCGGAAAATATTACATTCACGTGTTTGCCGGTGTTGTGACATAAGTTGCTAATGCTGTTTTACTGTCATGGCTACTCTACGTTTAACTTTTGATATGTCATATCTATATTTGAAATAGCCGCGATGGTGCAGTGGCAAGAATTCCGCCTGGCTGCCCTGTGGTCATGGCCTTCATGTGCATAGGGGAGGATTTGAATTTGTAAGATTGTCCTGTGCTCTCAGGTCTCCCAATTCTAACATTGGTGACAGGAAATGTCTTTGACGTAAAGGCGACCAGCGTCATACTGATCACATCACAAGCTGACTGTCGATTAAAGTATAACAACATGGATCTGAGGCTGGCCGAGTGGATAGAATGCCAGAATATTCTTCAGGAGACCCGGGATCGAATCCTCGGTAAGGTGTGGATTTTTTTTTTCAGTCGGAGGCAAAAATAAAATCCTAACCTGCACAGTTCGCTGCTACTGCACTAGCCAGGCGGCTTTACTTCCTCAGGCTCAAGACCCCTCCCCCTGCCATGCACCGCAAGGTACCATATAGGTAGTAAATGACAGTTCATGAACGTTGGGTCTAGCGCCGTCTGTCCAATGCATCTGATGACTTATCAAAGAGTCTTTAACTTCACTTGTGTCAAGGGATACTGTGAGTTTAGCGATTCCACCATAAACTAAAATAGAAAAATTACTTTCAATGTATGAGGATAGTAAGTTATTAACTTTAGTCAGAAAAAACAATCGAGCACTTCAGTCTGGGGTGAGGACAGAGTGAAGGTCATTGACCGAATGGTAAAGAAGTCAGATACAATTGTTATCAGGGGTCATTGACCGAAGATTTCACCGGACAAACAACGTTGAGACGATCGGGTTGTGGAAAACACGAAGTCGTTGATCAAAGAGTTGGAAATGTTTGATGTACGGAGGAGTAGGAAACACGGAGACGAGAAGGAGCGGACAAGAGCGAATACGTGATTTCACAAACCTTTGATGGGGAATCACGGCAAATTCGATTGTTGATGTAGGAACACCAAAAAGGAACGGAGAATTGGAACCAAGGTATAAATAGTTGGGAACTTGGTTGTTTTTTTTTTAGTGTGCGACCAAACTAGACGGAGAATGGTTCTATGCGTCCTTAATAAGAATAGAAATATAAGGTCCCTAATTGTTTAGAGGCGATGGGACAGTGGTGCTTATGTGCTTGTGTATTTCGATTCATGGACTACCATAGATAGTATAAGGTAATCAAGCTTTAGCTTAGTAATCTAGCATAGTGAACTAGGTGTCTGTGCTTTGCTGTTACCATTTCCTTCTTTTAGCTAATCGTCTAGAATTTAGTGAACTCATCTGTCTTATGTTAGAGTATCGGTCGGTAGCGTCTGAGTACGGCCGGAGGCATACTCTCACATAAGAGTTAGTCTGAAGCAGGCTGATATCACCTGGTTATCTATCTCCCACAGGTTCTACGACAAACACTACGGACATACTCAGAGAAGATATCAAAGGCACTTCACTTGGGCAGAGTTAAATTACTTCTCCAGAATACCTAAGAACATATCTCTTTAATAATCGTGGACAGAGATAACTAATTGCAAATAAGTGAACTCTGTATCCAGGTTAATAAAGCAATGGAAAGGACTTTCATTCTATAAAGGCAGAGCAACATAAACTACATATATTTGACTTGTGTACTAACCTAAATGAAACCACGGAGAACTCAAGAACAGTTTCCATGCATACAAAAAGTGTTAATTAAATAACTGGAGACAGTGTGTCGAACATATATAGTCTATATACATACAGTGTTAGACAGTGGTGATGTGTTTCAGTGATGGATTTTATTAACTTCCAAGAAGGGGAATCTGTCGAATTCAGAGACTTACCATAATCTCATTATTTCATGGTGATCAGACGTTGAACACTTTCTAAATATTGGAATACGCCCAGACTCAGTCGGAGAGGAGCAATCCGGGTGAGAGCTGTCCACATATGTGTGATGTATTGTTGCATGGCCGTACAAGGATGAGAGATGTGATACGGAACATAGACATACAGAGTCCTATCTCACACTCACAATAGAATACACGACAAATTACATATACACAGTCAATACATACAACTGACATAGTTTTCAGCATTAAATATTTTATTAATTGTTTGAGGAAACTGTTGTCGGGGTATGTTATGAAGGAATAAAAGAGAGAGAGAGAGAGATAGAGAGAGATAGTGAGTAGGAGACATAACGGGGTAGTGTAGACAAAGGTCTGACAATATTTCCAAAGTATAAGAAGTATTTTAAAGGTGTGCTTGTTGACTCCACTTTCCCCCAGGGACGACAAGTTACACCTTGCATAGTATCATAATTTAAATCAACAAAAACAGATTCTACTGTGAACAACTTCGCATACAATATTGCATATCAAAATCTAGAGCTGTGTTGAGTTAAGAACCGACGTCACTGCACTCAGGACATTCCAATACGTGCTCCGTCCCCTCGTTCAACAGCCAGCGAAGAGTCATACTACTAATCGTTCCCACCGCTATCTGATTAAAAGTTCTCATAGTCTTCACTCTCAGTTTTCAGATTCTTCCAGAACCCCTGCCGATCCCCCGCAATCTCATTCTTTCCACATATGGGTTCTCAATCTGTTCCTCCGCCTTCTCCACCTGGTCCCACAAGCGCACGACCACCTCCCCCTCGTCCATAGGCAAGATACCTCCAAGAGGTGCATTTCCTGCTAGCCTATCAGCCTGTTCATTCCCTCCGTACACCCGCATGGCCAGGGCAAAATATCCATACAATACAGCCCGTTCAGCGGGCCGAACCGTTCAAGAATCCAGTGGTGCCCACTCTATGACCACGAGCAGCATGACGATGGAGGTGATGGCAGTTACACAGGCTTTCATATGGCTGGAGTCACAGCATTATACCAACGTGTGTGTACTAAGTTATTCAATGAGCATGATTCAGAAGGTCGAAGCTGGATCTATACGTAGACAGTGGACTGAATCGCTGCGGAAGTATGTTGTCCGTAAAGTCACCTTCATCTTCGTCCCGGGACATGCGGGAGTCGAGGGAAATGAACGAGCTGACAAACTGGCTGGCTCTACACCCCCTGTAGATGGCCAGCCCATGGATCGTGCCGATGTTATTAACGTCCTTAAAGATATGGCGAGAACAGAGGACTTTGACGTCAATGATTCCACATCGCTGTCCAGGATGAAAGACCTGGGAATAAGAATCGGCACAGCCAGACGCGAGAGTTACATCGGGAAAACAAAGCGCCTCGTCAACCAACACAGAACTGGCACTATTAGCCACCGGACGCTGATGCATATGCTGGGGGGAGGATCTGAGCACCTATGGACATATCCGGAGTGCAACGAAGATACCCCAACTGATAACTGATAACTGATAACTGATCTATACAATTCTCACAATCTGTGACCTCTGAAGCGACGAAAGCCATACCACACGAAACATTCCTTTCTCCACCTTGCTAAGCATATTCTTTGAATCCGTAATGAACACAACATGTGTTGCAGTAGTCTCCTCTAGCCACCGGAATGCCGCTGTTACTGCCTCCACATCGACTCTCATGTGGAGGTCTTAGTCTCATATGCCAGGCTCACCTTGTTCAAGACTCGCCCATTGGCTTTTGCAATAAAGCCCCAGCCACTACGTCTGTTTCTCACCTCTGACCCATCGGTGTAGATGACTACGTCACCTTCATGTGTGTTACTCTGGATTAGCTGTTGCACTTCAAACTCAGTGCGGCCCGCTGCCCATTCTCTGCTCTCACGACCCAGTGTTATTATTACAATGTGCCAGTCCGTCATGTCACCCTGAACTTCAACCCACTCTTTTTCACGATTGATGGTCTCTAGATCACACACCTTACTTATAGAAAGTTCTGCCTGTGCCATCCAGGACCTGCCTCGTCTTAGTCTATGACCCTTTACCATATCCATTACTACATGCAGCGGGTGATCCTTGTCTGCGGCAACTCTCAGGTACCATTTGGCCTGAAGGACCCTATGTCTATCCGTCATTGTAGGTAGCGTCCTTTGTGCACCCCAGTATTAACCGCATGCAGCATTCTATATGCGCTCCAACCTTTCAAGCTGGCTTTTTGATACTGTCAACAGCCCCAAACCATACTGAATGACAGAAATTATTAACTGCTGAAAGAGCCTGTACAACATCCTTTGATCTACCCCGGTTGCTGCCATAGCCCTCAATTTTAAGTCCCCTACCAGCCTTCACCACCAAATCATTCACATGATCCTTAAAAGACAAACACCTGTCAAAGGTGATACCCAAGTACTTCAGTTTACTCTCTCGACTAAGAGGACATCCATTCAACAAAATACCTGGGACGTTTGCCTTGACGATCCGGTTATCCAGGGAGTACCACACAACCGATGCCTTGTCTGGGTTTAAAATGGCCCCTGCGTCCCTGTACCACTCGGTCACCTTGTTTACCGCCACCTGTACGTCTTTCGCCAAACTGGCCCTGTCTCTGCCCTGTCTGTACACCAGCACATCATCTGCAAATGTCAAGATTCTACCCACACCTGGTGTCTCAATAGCTGCCATTTTACTGGTGTAGACATTAAAGAGCACCGGGGACAAGGCAGATCCCTGCGACAACCTATGTGTAATAGTACAGGGGTCAGAAGTCCAGGTACCCATGCGCAGTGCAACCATACGCTCATAAAGGACTGCCGCAACCCATCTAACAAGGCAAGGGCAGACCTCCATGTCCAACAGTGTGTGTATTAACCGATCATACCTAACCCTGTTATACGCATCCTCCAGGTCAAGAGCTACCGCCACTGTCTCCTGTTTATCCTGGAAGCCCTCGTAGACATCAAATGCAAAAGTTGCAGAATTGGCCCAGGTGTCCTTTCCAGGCCGGTAGCTCCCGAGTCCTTGGGGAAGCAGATTCCGACTTTCCAACTGTTGCTGGATCCTGCGTGCTACTATCTTTTCGAGGACTTTGCTATACGTGTTTTGCAGGGTTATGATTCGGTATCTATTAAGTCTGGAGTTGTCCTTACCCGGCTTTGGTAGTGGGACCAGGTAGCTATGCAGCCAATCGTGGGGTGTTTCCGCCGTATTGATGCTTAGGTTGAAACAAAGAGTCATCGCCTCCAAGTCCCCATCATTTATGTTCCTCATATGGGAGTATTTCTCCCCATCTGGACCTGGCGCTGTGTCTTTAGCCCGCTTCAGTACCCGTTTCATGTCCTCCACTTTAATCTCACAGTCCTCCTTCCTAGATACCCGTGACAAGGCTAATCTGATATTATCTGTAATAGTTCTATCTTGCTGATCCGTCTGTTTTAAAAATTGCGCAAGAAAAGCCTCCCCTTTGTCCTTGTCAGTTGTCATAGATCGGTTATTATCATCATAAACGGTAACATGCGTACCAGGCATCACCTGTCTCTTCATCTGGGGGGTGCAGCCTCCAGAATTTTCCCAATGTCACATCCCCACCGACTTCATTGATAAACTGTTCCCACTTAATTCTCTTTGCCTCTGCTGCCTTGAGTTTGAAATCCTGCACCTTTAATATTTTATACCTTTCAGCCTCTTCCAATTCTGTGTCAACTGAATTGGTTGCTCTCCGCACCCTCTGCCAATTCCTTATGGCCACCCTCTTTTTCCTCCATGAATTCTCCACCTCTGGTGTCCACCATGGTGGTTGGGTGAAGATTCTTCTTGTTGGTTTAGATCTTCCCTGTGGTCTTAGGCGCCACAATAGCGTAGAGTGGTCGCGATCATAACTGAATGCCCTGCGAGCTCTTATAGCCCTAACTGTGCTGGACTTAGGTATCATCACAGAACAGTGGAGGTGGTCACTTCCATGGTCTCCAAGGACGCTCCATTTTATATCTGATGCCGCCTCTTGGGATACAAGCGCCAGGTCGATGGCCGTGTCAGGGTCCCCTGGTCTCATTGCTAGCCTAGTGGGTGTACCGTCATTTAGACAGACAACATCCATCTCAAGCAAGGCCTCAGCAAGAGCAGTACCCTGTCTGTTCTCTCCCGACCTGTCCCATTCCTTGGCGCGGGCGTTGAAGACACCCCATATCAGATACCTGGTATCTGGAGTGTCCACTGAACCTTTCAACCAGTCCCAACTCTCTCTGCTTATGCAAGACTCCCCACTTACATATACATTTATCAGGTTCCAGCTGTATCGACCGATTTGTATCCGCATTCCCTGCACCTCGTTACTCTCCTGACCCCACCCACTCATATCCAGTATTGAATGCTGTAAACCGTCCTTGACCACCAGAGCCTACCCATGTCTTCCCTGCCCAGTTGGGCTGATGTAACATATTTAGCCAGGGCACTTCAAAGAGTTCGTATTCAGTTCTTGTAACAGCAGGACATCAAAATCGTAGACCAGTTTCTCCAGTATTGGTCCTCGTTGCTTTGCACTGCGGCAAGTCCAATACCCAACCAGTACATTTTTGAATCCCAAACGATCCGTTTTCCTTCTACCCCTTCTGGCTCCAGCCCTCTTCTACCTTTTCTTTCTCCCCTCTCCCATACCTCTTCTTCTCCGCTTTATTTTCACCCCGCTGGCTGTTGTCAAAGGTATCGAGCACAAAGCACGTAATCCGTTGCTTCGGCGATAATTCTTTGTATTATTCATAGTTGGTTAGATATGACGGCAGGATATAATCGGTCGCCCTAGTAGAGCCTGCCTGCTAGGGAAGGGGCAGGGGATGTCCCTTGGGAGTCCATACGCCTGGCCCCGCCCCGCCCGCATACCAGACGTTCCACGTTAACGACCAGCTCACCCGTGGCCATTCAGTCCTCCATAAACTTAGGGGTTTATAATCGGAGTTTTCCATCTCCTAGATTGGCCGCTGTAATAGCTAACGGGCCCAATCTACCCGGGGGCAAGAGGTTCCAGCAATTCCGTCCTAATAGCGATAGGGTAGGGATTCATATTCATTTTCACATGAAATATGTTTCTCATGTTTACAGAAATCTCAGATGGGCACCTGACAAACACTCTGATTAACAGAAGTGACGGGTAGATTGATATACGGACGGTAACTAATGTCAGTAATATGTTATAGCAAGTAAACGTTGCTGGAACATTCTCATGAAATATACAAGGAACTGTTAACACTTGAAGTTCCAGTAGGAATTCCAAGATTAGTATGTCTGTTTTGTCAACATAAGAGATTTACACCAATTCTGTCGTGACACAGTTATGTTATCTCTGCTTATGTGGACAGTGTCAAATCTCATTCTGAAGTTTCAGACGTTGGCAACACACAGAGCTGGTACTATGTCTTTGAGATGAGATCGTATTTGGCCAATTATCCGGGTGCTTACGTGTGATGGACTGTGCCTTGAATGTGCTTATAAGTCGCCCCCTTCTTCATCGCCAATGATGCTGGCTAATATGTCTGATGTGGTGTCACCAGCTTAACAAAATCATCCGTGTCGTGGGTTGTGACCACGGAACGTCCAAACTGAAAATGGGGCACAGATAAAGGAGAATGACCACTCGCACCAGTGGGCCCACGTATAGAAGTAGTCTGACAAATAACAACACGATTTTGCTTTTGACCACAAACATAGCAGGTAATGTCAGCAGTGCGCACAGGGTGGTAACAATGGCGTAAATGATGAACTTGTTAAGATCGTTTAAAGCACGTCGAGTGATCTTTGAGCCTTCTTGTGTGAATACCTTGTTAACCCCAAATAACTGGACGATGCTGGTGATTTCTAAGTGCAATATCAAACAAGTATATTAAAGTCTAATGACTGATAAAAAGGGTCCTTTATTTTACTTGCATACTATCATAATTCCAATTTTAAAAAAAAAACACATTCCACTGTGAACAAACAACTTCTCATACTATCTTGCAAGTCTTTATCAAATGACTTAATAAAGAGTCTTTTACTTTAATTACACACTGTCGTAATTCGAATAAAGAAAAACACATTCTACGGCTCATTCTATATTGCAATGTGTGCATAACTATACATAAGGCGGATTATTACACAGAGACGGATGTGTCTCACGATCGTGGCTACATTCCTAATTCCCATCTTCTGTAGTGCCCCAAGCTAGGTAGTCTGCAGAGTGGGCATGACGTTCGTTCCCGCTAAGAACAAGACACTGCTAACGCAGATTAGAACAATAGACAGTGACAACGTGGAGATGATTTCGTTTATAATCAACAGCTTTATCATGCCGTGCATCACTTTCATTATCATGATTGTTTGGAGCAGTGTTGCCATTTTAGTGCTTTTCGCACTAAAGTTACTGTTTTTTCAAGTCATTTAGTGCGAAAATTTTGCTTCTACCGCGGCGGCGTAAATTTAGTGCTTTACACAATTTTTTTGGTGATTTTGGTGTGTTTTTTTTTGGGGTGGGTGGGTAAAAATTACTTTAAAAATCATTTTGGGAACACTAAAAAGCCGAATTTAAACTGAAGCGAGGGAGTAAAAGAGTCTTAGTACGTTACCTCGCAATATTCAACTAATTTAACTCCCTTTAATACGATTTAGCTGAAAGCGAACGCCATCTTGCAGACAAGTCCAAACGTCAATACATTAGCTTGTAATCGAGTTCATAATTTTGTGGTGTCTACATTATCCATTTATTTAAGCTTATTTGTGTTTCACCATGAGCAAGACATATTGTCAACATTTCAGAGAACTGTGGCTCGGTGACACGAGATTTCAAAAATGGTTGTTAAAAGTAGAAGGGGATAATACTAAGTGTTTTTGCAAATATTGCAAATGTTCAATTGCAGCCAGGTTAAATGATATTGAGAGGCACAAGAATACAACGAAACATCAGAAAGCCGAACAACCATTCAGTACACAAAGGCAAACAACAATTGCATTTGACAAACTGAAAGATGATGTCAAAGAAACAGAAGGATGCATGTCTTTGTTCATAGCTGGCCATTGTTCGCTTTTTGTTTTGTTGAACATTGTTGGATGTGTTGGTGGGTGGGGATGTGTGTGAGGGATGTGTGTATGGGTGGGGAGATTGTGCATGGGTGGGGATGTGTGTGTATATGGGTAGGGGTGTGTGGTTAAGGGATGCGTGACTGGGGGATGGGTGGGTGGAGGATGTGTCGTTGGGTAGAGGATGTGTGGGTGGGTGATTGTATATGAGTAAGGGTGTGTGGTTAAGGGGTGTTTGGTTGGGGGATGGGTGGATAGAGGATGTGTGGGTGTGTAGAGGATATGTGGGTGGGTGAGTGTGTGTAGGTTAGGAGATGGTGGGGGTTGTTTGTAGGGATGAGCTCGGTATCTGTGAGTGGGCTGGGGGAGAAGGGAGATTATATGGGTGGGTGCGGAATTTGTGTGTAGGTAGTTGCGGAATATGTGAGTTGACGGGGAGATGTTTGTGTGCGTGGGGGATGTGTGGCCGAGGAATGGGTGGTTGGAGGTGTGTGGGTGGAGGAGGATATGTGAGTGAGTGAATGTTGGTGGGTAATGGGATGGGTAGAGGATATGTGAGTGAGTGGGGGATGTGTGTAGATGGGTGGGTGTGTATGGGTTGGGGAATGTATGTGTGCTTGTGGTATGGGTGGATGGGATGTGTGGTGGGTGAGAGGTGTGTGTTGGTGGGGAGATGTGTAGGTGTAGGGATGTGGTGGATGGGTGGGGGTATGTATGTGTGTGTGGATTATGTGTGTGGTTGGGTGGGGGAGTTGGAGTGAATGGGGGATGTGTGGGTGGGTGGTGGATGTGTCTCATAACATAGTAATAAGCATTGTTTATGTTTACAAAATTCATGTGACAATGTTTTTTCCTATGCACTGTTGATGAAAGAAGGATGAGTGATTGGAAGGGCCGGATGTAAGACGGGCCTGCGTGCCCAATTTGTTACCCTTTGAAAGTAAAGTCTGTTCGTTCGTTCGTTCGTTTGTTCGTTCGTTCGCTTCGCGTTGTTGACCATTTAAGTGAACTCTGCAAGGTACACTTTGGTGACAGCAAAGGTTGCAAGAACTTTAAGCTTAGGAGAACTAAGTGCATAGCAGTTATTTCAAATGTACTTGCACCATATTTCACAACAAACTTGACAGCTGATATTGGCAAAAGTAAATACAGCTTATTGATTGATGAGAGCAATGACATTTCTGAAACTAAGCTACTTGGAGTAGCTATTAGGTACTATTCAGAGACAAGAAAGCAGTTTGTGGTTACGTACTTAGATTTAGTTGAACTGAGTGACTGCAAAGCACAGGCAATATGCAATGCGTTAAAAGATTGTTTAAACAAGAAAGGACTTGAGTTGCAAAGTCTAGTTGCACTCGGCACTGACAATGCGTCTGTCATGACAGGTGTAAACAATGGAGTATATACAAAATTAAAATCCGAAGTTCCTCATCTGGTACTAATTATGTGTGTATGTCATTCGCTTCAGCTGGCACTGTCACAGGCTGCAGCTGCTTGTCTGCCCAGGAACATAGAGTTCCTGATTAGAGAAACATATAACTGGTTTTCTCACTCAAGACTTCGTCAAGCAAAGGACAGGGAGCTTTTTGCTTTAATAAATGATGGACAACATCTGCTGAAGGTTGTTCAATTAAGCCAGACACGATGGATGTACACTCAATCTCCCATTGTCAGAATATTGCAGCAGTGGGTCGAGCTCAGAACTCATTTTGATATAGCAAGACTCAACGAGCGCTGTTATACAGCAGAACTTCTACATTCTATGTTTAACGGCATAAAAAACTATGTGTATCTCATATTTCTCAAGCATATTCTCGGAGAAGTTCAAAGTGTGAATAAGAAATTCGTAGCAGATATACAGGATCCAACAAAACTACTCAGCGATCTTGTCCAGCTCATTGATTCTATCAGTTCAAAGATTGCTATTCCTGGGGGGAAAATAACAGAAAGTGATGCTATTCAAGATTATGTAGATCCTAATCCCAATCTAGGTTAGTTTGAGAAAGAAATAGGAGACTACAAGTTTCCCGATGAGAAATAAATTTGTGGAAGGTGCATCCAGTTTTTAATAGAGCTATTGACACAGCTGCGTTTACGTACACCCGATAACGTTCGAGTGCTACAATCAATGTCATGTTTTAGTGGAAGTGAATGTCTATAGCCAATGAAGCCCTGTATATTGGATCTTGCTAAAATGTTTTTACTCTCACCCGCATAGATTTCCAGTGGAGAAAACTTCATCATATGCAGTGGGCACAGACCTCTGACACACTTGGACTGTGGGCAGAAATAGCTTCATACAGGGATGCCACCGGTGAAAATCCTTTCCAAGATCATACAGATTTAGCTTTAACTGTGCTCATTTTACCTCATTCTCATGCGGACGTGGAGAGTATTTTCAGTCAGATGGGAGTTATAAAATCAAAATTGCGGAACAGACTGAGCATCAAGAGTGTGACAGCTGTTTTGACTATTAGATATGGAATTAACAGATATGGCAAATGGAGTCATGATTATAAACTACCTAAGGATATTCTGCGAAAAATTGGATCACAGGAGGCTTATACATGTTTCTTTCAATAATCCTCCTCATCCTCATCATTGCAGGAGCAAACACCGCAGGAAATAGCTACAGAAACTAAAGAGGAGTTGTTTGACTGGGATTTGGCAGATCTGGAATAAACTTCATTCTAATATTCAGTGATAATAATAAGTTATAATGTGCTACTCTATAACATTTTGAATGAATACCGCCAGTGCTTGTTTTAGTGATTTCCCAAAAAATAGTATTGCAATTTGGTGCTTTTTGGCTTGAAAGTAGTTCTGATTGGGATTTGGCGGATCTGGAATAAACTTCATTGTAATATGAAGTGATAATAATAAATTATACTGTGCTACCTTGTTACATTTGTAATAAAAACAGTTGGTATTTTTTTTTTTTTGGTGCTTCCTAAAAAATATTGGTGCTTTTTAGTGCTTTTGGGGGTCGATTTTGGTGCTTTTTCATCAAAGGGAGATGGCAACACTGGTTTGGACTGCCATGCTCGTGTTTAACCTACGACAACGGGCAAAATGGAGAATTGCCTCAACATTTCCATTATCCGAGGACGTTTCAATACGTAGCCAGAAAGTAGTCAGACTAGTTGTTATAATTAATAATATCTGCACTGTTTATCTCCTGCTACACGCCATTGACCACGATTATGTTGGCTGTGGCCTTTGAACCCAGACTTACTTCCAGTGGAAACTATCTTAACGCTGGTGTTATCATTGCTGCATGTAGTATTTTCCTGGAGTCCGTCAATTCCTCGGCTAACATTTTTATGCATTATCACATGAGTTGTAAATATAACGAAACGTTTGTTTATCTGTTCAGGAAAATTAGATGTCGAATAAAATTCTTTAGCTAGTGAAGTTAATGAATGACAGTCTTTACATATGAAACCAAAGAATAAATATAGTTCAGTCGTAACATGCATTGCATGTTCAAGAGTTGCATGTTCAAGTGTAGCGTTTTCAAGCATTGATTGTTTAAATGTTGAATGCTCATGAGTTGATTATTTACATGTTGCATGTTCAAGCGTTGATTGTTTAAATGTTCAATGTTCATGAGTTGATTATTTAAATGTTGCATGTTCAAGCATTGATTGTTTAAGTGTTGAATGTTCATGAGTTGATTGTTTAAGTGTTTTATTTTCAAGTGTTGTGTGTTCAAGCACTGCATGTTCAAGCATTGCATGTTCAAGCGTAGCGTGTTCAAGCGTTGATTGTTTACATTTTGCATGTTCACGTGTTGATTGTTTAAGTATTGAATGTTCATGAGTTGATTGTTCAAATGTTACATGTTCAAGCGTTGAATGTTCATGTATTGCGTGTTCAAGCGTTGCATGTTTAAGTGTTGCATGTTCAAGTTTTGCGCGTTCAAGATTTGAATGTTAAAGTGTCACATGTTCAAGTTTGTTTGTTTAAGTGTTGCGTATTCAAGTAGTACTTGTTCAAGCGTTGATTGTTTAAGTGTTGCGTGTTCAAGTGTTGCGTGTTTATGTTTTGCATATTTAAGTGTTGCATGTTCAAATGTTGCATGTTCAAGCGTTGATTGTTTTTGTGTTAAATGTTCAAGCGTTGCATGTTCAAGTGTTGCATGTTCAAGTTTTGCGCGTTCAAGATTTGAATGTTAAAGTGTCACATGTTCAAGTTTGTTTGTTTAAGTGTTGCGTATTGAAGTAGTACTTGTTCAAGCGTTGATTGTTTAAGTGTTGCGTGTTCAAGTGTTGCGTGTTTATGTTTTGCATATTTAAGTGTTGCATGTTCAAGTGTTGCATGTTCAAGCGTTGCATATTGAATCGTTGCCAGTTTAAGCATAGTTTGTTTAAACATTGCATGTTTAAGCGTTGCATGCTCAAGCGTTGTCTGTTTAAGCGTTCACTGTTTAAGCGTTGCATGTTTAAGCGTTGCCTATTTAAGTGTTGCGTTTTCAAGCATTGCATCTATGATCTTGAAGCGTTTGGAATGCACGTTTTGGAACACCCAAAGAAAAACAGTATATAATAAACACAATGTCAGTGAACATGTGTTGTGTTTGTCTAAAATAACTGGGAATAGAGGACATGAATGGGTAAGCTTGTAGAGGCAATTATTGATCTACCTATGCCTGCTGTTCACCTTCGCAGTTATCTGAATACTTCAGCATGTAGTAGCGACTGCGCTAGTGTAGTTGCTAGGAGACTACGTAGATAATGTCGGAAAAGGGTCATCTGCTGAAGTGAGGAGAAGACTGACCACCTACTGATCCTCGCACGCAGGCCTAAAAATCGTGATGGTCCGAGCACATCAGAGACCTACAGCAAGTTCCTGCTTCGGGACAATTTTTAGTGTGTAGTATCTGCTGTTTTTTTAGTGTGTAGTATCTGCTGTGTTTTAGTGTGTAGTATCTGCTGTATTTTAGTGTGTTGTATCTGCTGTGTTTTAGTGTGTAGTATCTGCTATGTTTTAGTGTGTAGTATCTGCTGTGTTTTAGTGTGTAGTATCTGCTGTGTTTTAGTGTTTAGTATCTGCTGTATTGTAGTGTGTAGTATCTGCTGTATTTTAGTGTGTAGTATCTGCTGTATTTTAGTGTGTAGTATCTACTGTATTGTAGTGTGTAGTATCTGCTGTATTTTAGTGTGTAGTATCTGCTGTATTGTAGTGTGTAGTATCTGCTGTATTTTAGTGTCTAGTATCTGCTGTGTTTTAGTGTGTAGTATCTGCTTTGTTTTAGTGTCTGCTATCTGCTATTTTCCCAAGATAAATCATGCAAAAACTGCATTCTATCACATGAAGAATGTTTTGTGCAATGAGTCATTATCCTTGAAAGTTAGAAAAAGAATTCTTGCATGTTACATAGAACCAGTTTTAATATAAGGCTGCGAATCCTGGACAATTAAGTCGCAATTACAACTTATCACAAACTTCAGAAAGAAGCAATCGTCATTTTGTGGAAACATTATTAGAAGTAAAAAAACTAAGAACATGATGTGACAACCGGAAATATTTGTGCAAAAAGAAATAGGAAAGGAAAGTATGAGAATATTCTAGACTCTTGTTCATGGAACGGAGGGTGGTCAGATGGCGGTCAAGTGTGTATGCGACAGATGGCTGTCAAGTGTGGATGAGACAAATTGGTGTCAAGTGTGGATGAGACATATGGCGGTTAAGTGTGGATGAATTAGATGACTTTCAAGTGCGGATTAATTAGATGGTTGTCAAGTGTGGATGAGACAGATGGCGGTCAAGTGTGGAGGATACAGACGACTACAACGTATAGCAGAGGCATACTGGTGCCGAGTGTGGAGAATACCTATGATTATACATTTCTGCCTAGAAAACAAATAGAAAGGAGAATCACTATCGGGCACTGAAGAGGGAAATAGTGTATGTCAGTGAAACGGATAGAGGCGGTCGCGTTAGTGAATTCGATAAGGAGTTGCGCTGATAATGCTGTTAGCACTGTCGGTCAGTGTTCCTTGTCTGCTTTCGTCGTCCCCTAACAGAGGTAAACACTGACCTCTTATCTCTCGATGCATTAATCCGTACATAATGGGATTCTCATATCACACAATGAGCTGTCTAGATCAAGGTGAAACACGTATTCTGTGTATGTACGTGTAAATACGTATGTGTTTTAATAGTGTAAATTGAAGTAAAGCTAACGATAGTGCCATAGCAATGACTGACATCCAAGACAGTGTAGCCCAATGGCCCTCAACCTTATTTCGCCCATGCACCCCTTTACCACATGTTCAGAATGTCATTCCCCACTTTCGTATTTCCTCCCTATAAATCCCCCCCCCCCCAACCTCTCGCTCATACACAGTATACATAATAATTTAATCTTAATTTAATAACACATACTAGAACAAGTCTAGACGTCTACATAAAACGTGATTTGCAGGTCTGCTTACGTTATAAAACGAATTTCAGAAGAACGAGAAGTACAGAACCGTAAAGTATGGAGGGAAAAACAATATCAAGTAATCGGTTCTTTTATTAACGCGATCTTGAAATAATCTAAACCCCCCCCCCCCCACCCGGGACACCCTAAAATTCCTCCCTGGGTGGGGGGGGGGGGGGGGATTCCCCACCGGTTGAGTACCACTGGTGTAGGGGCTAGATGCTCGCCTGCCGGCCCGTGTTCATGTTTTCAAATCCGCATAGACGCGAATTGTCTAAACTGTCATTGTCTTTCAGTTCGATCCACCTTAAAATCGGCAACATAAAGTGTCTTGGGAAGTAAAGACTGCCCGCGTGGCACTGACCACATGACCCACCGAGTGCCGATTGAACTAAATAGCACGCGTCTAGCGCCATATATTTGTGCGCTTTAAGACATGTAAATGACATATCAATTGAATGACGTATCAAGTTACTTTACTCTACGTTGTGTGACATCTCCAGTATGTACCTGACGAGAAGCAGCGAAATATGCCAGGCAATAAATCGTACATTCTATGGTTTGTGTCTTCGTTATTCAAATATCACTTACTGTCACTGTGGCCTGAAGTGTTAGGCCTACACATATTCTAGCTTAGGACATACTTATATGAGGTGCGACAGGTATTTCTCTTCCTTGACGCCTTTCCTTCCTCAGTCATTCTAAGAAAAATGCCCAGCACCCAATTGTATGTGGCCGGGTCGATAAGTACGGCCAGAAACCATAATGTTGCCTTTGCTGGTTTTTTTTTTAAAAAACTAACTACCACGTGACACTGTCTTTTTGCAGCAGAATCTATGATTAAAGCATCATAGCAATTTTAATAGTCATGGCTAATTTAGTGAAATCCTGCGTCCCTAGTAATTTATACGTAGCAAGCCCCCCGCTTATAATGATTGCAATTCGGATGTGCTTCGCAGATTTCAGTTTAATTTCCACTATTTTGAATCTAATAATGTGCTTCACAGATTTCAGTTTAAATTCCACTATTTACGATCTAATAATGTACATACATACGTATGTATTTACTGTGTCAATTGTACAGGGTAAACTTATCGTGAAACTATTTAGAATTATCCAAGAGAAACTAACTGCTTGTCGAGTGATGACATATAATTTGTTGTTGCAATGAGAATTTAGGGTTGTAATATTTCTATCATAAAACATAAACAACATTGCATATGATTCAATTTAAGCGACTATTATCCAAGACAGTGAAGCTTCAGTAATTTGTTATGTTCCTATATATTGAAAGAACTAAAATTAGAGCAAATTGAAAGTGCAAGTAGTTCACATTTGAGGTGATTTATAGACACGCTTGTTTAACCATTGAAGCCGCAGTCGCGCAGTGGCTAGGTTACTTTACTGCGGGTCCGCTGGTCATGTATTCAAATCGTAGATTATTTTTATATTGACCTAGCCTACCGAGTTGACCTAGCTTAACATGGCTGCCAGGAATTATTCTGGAAAGTAAAGGTGGTCGGCTTTACGTTGACCACATTACCCATTGAGTGTTGTGTAGTCTATAATAATATGGGATTAGCTTAATATATTCAAGGAGGTGAAAGGGTTCTGTACGTTTTATTTACACTTAAATACAATTATATATATATATATATATATATATATATATATATATATATATATATATATATATATATATATATATATATATATATATATATATATATATATTAAAACACCATGGACAGACAGAAAAACCAGTGACCAAGTACTACAGGAGACAAATGAACATCGTAAACTGATTAGAGAAATTAGACGTAGACAGTCAACATTTTTTGGACTTGTTATGAGAAGAAATGGATTGGAGAACTTGGTGACAACTGGCAAGATCGAAGGGAACAGAACAAGAGGAAGACCGAGAGGAAAATACCTGAATGGCTTGGCCACATGGCATGGACGGGACAGGAACACTGAGCTGATCCACGACACTGGTGATCGAGTGAAATGGCGAGTCATGAACGCCCACGCTTTCCGGCATGACACATGATTGATTGATTGATTAAAACACACAGTAGCATATGTAGCTTGAAATAACAACAATGCGACATGTTTATATTCCCTAAGTAAATTGTAAACAATGTTCTTTGGTCATATTATAAGTCACTGGATAACACAGTTTGAACTGGAAATCATCAGTTGGATAAAAGGCAGGGGCAGACCAAGTGAAATGTTGCCGAGTTAACTGAGACGGTGACATGGAGGATGTCGTCAACAAAACTGATTCATAACACCAAGGTCCGAGATCTGTAGAGATATATGAACGCCTTCGTCAGCTGGCAGAGCACATGTTCATAAAGTAAATTTCCGTTCTGTCCTATAATTATAATGTTTCCATAATCACGTACACACTGCATTGATAGACAATGTCACTCCAAAGACATATACACTGCATTGATTCAACAATATGTCTCCAGACCACACACACTGTACTGATTCAACAATATTTATCCTACCCACACACACTGTACTGATTCAACAATATTTCTCCTAACACATACACACTGCATTGATTCAAAAATGTTTCTCCCAACACATACACACACTGCATTGATGCAACAATATTTCTCCAAACACATACACACTGCATTGACTTAATATTTCTCCAAACACACACACACACACACACACACACACACACACACACACACACACACACACACACACACACACACACACACACACACACACACACACATTGCATTGATTCAAAAATATGTTTCCAAAGGGTGTTCATAAATTTTGCTTTTTGCCTTTCCTACAGACATACTTGTAAGTTTTGTTGTATCCGTATCAGCCACTTTGATTGGTTCAAATCAAATCAAATCAACTTTATTAGGGTCACAAATTGGGCGCGCAGGCCCGTCTTACATTCGGCCCTTCCAATCACTCGTCTTTCGTTCATCAAGAGCATTATACATTTACATAGGAAGAAAAATAAACATTGTGAAATGAATAATGTAAACATAAACAAGGCTAAACATGGAGAAAAATGTGTACATAAAAAGTATGTGACGTAAAAGTAGTGATGCCAGCGCGTCCCACACACACACACACCACACACACTCTCTCTCTCTCTCTCACTCTCACTCATTCACTCACACACACACTCTCACTCATTCACTCTCCCGCTCACTCATTTACTCTCCCGTTCACTCATTCACTCTCCCGCTCACTCATTCACTCTCCCGCTCACTCATTCACTCTCACTCATTCTGTCTCTCCCGCTCACTCATTCACTCTCCCGCTCACTCATTCACTCTCCCGCTCACTCATTCACTCTCCCGTTCAATCATTCACTCTCCCGCTCACTCATTCACTCTCACTGATTCACTCTCACGCTCACTCATTCACTCTCACGCTCACTCATTCACTGTCCCGCTCACTCATTCACTCTGCCGCTCACTCATTCACTCTCACGCTCAATCATTCACTCTCCCGCTCACTGATTCACTCTCACGCTCACTCATTCCTTCTCACGCTCACTCATTCACTCTCACTCATTCACTCTCACGCTCTCTCAATCACTCTCACGCTCACTCATTCACTCTCACGCTCACTCATTCACTCTCACGCTCACTCATTCACTCTACCGCTCAATCATTCACTCTCCCGCTCACTCATTCACTCTCACTAATTCACTCTCCCGCTCACTCATTCACTCTTCCACTCACTCATTCACTCTCCCGCTCACTCATTCACTCTCCCGCTCACTCATTCACTCTCACGCTCACTCATTCACTCTCACGCTCACTCATTCACTCTCACTCATTCACTCACACTCATTCACTCCCACACACAAACACTCTCACTCATTCACTCTCACGCTCACTCATTCACTCTCCCGCTCAATCATTCACTCTCCCGCTCACTCATTCACTCTCACTAATTCACTCTCCCGCTCACTCATTCACTCTTCCACTCACTCATTCACTCTCCCGCTCACTCATTCACCCTCCCGCTCACTCATTCACTCTCCCGCTCACTCATTCACCCTCACGCTCACTCATTCACTCTCACGCTCACTCATTCACTCTCCCGCTCACTCATTCACTCTCACTCATTCACTCTCCCGTTCACTCATTCACTCCCACGCTCAATCATTCACTCTCCCGCTTACTCATTCACTCTCACGCTCACTCATTCACTCTCACGCTCACTCATTCACTCTCACGCTCACTCATTCACTATCACGCTCACTCATTCTGTCTCTCATTCACACTCACTCACTCTCTCACTCAAACTACAGTAATGAACATAAGTTTAGATTATACATGATAAAATCAAATGGTATTTAACTTATAATATGACAGATGAGAATACACAAACATATGGATTCGCGTGTTACATAACATGCGTGTTACATGACATGCATCTGCTCAGCTCTCTCTCTCTCTCTCTCTCTCTCTCACTCTCTCTCTCTCTCTCTCTCTCTCTCTCTCTCTCTGTATTCTTTCATATACACACACTCACACGCATGCGTACGCTCACACACACACTCTCTCTCTCTCTTTCTCTCTCATTCACTCTCACTCTCACTAATTCACTCTCACGCTCACTCATTCACTCTCCCGCTCACTCATTCACTCTCCCGCTCACTCATTCACTCTCACGCTCACTCATTCACTATCACGCTCACTCATTCTGTCTCTCATTCACACTCACTCACTCTCTCACTCAAACTACAGTAATGAACATAAGTTTAGATTATACATGATAAAATCAAATGGTATTTAACTTATAATATGACAGATGAGAATACACAAACATATGGATTCGCGTGTTACATAACATGCGTGTTACATGACATGCATCTGCTCAGCTCTCTCTCTCTCTCTCTCTCTCTCACTCTCTCTCTCTCTCTCTCTCTCTCTCTCTCTCTCTGTATTCTTTCATATACACACACTCACACGCATGCGTACGCTCACACACACACTCTCTCTCTCTCTTTCTCTCTCATTCACTCTCACTCTCACTAATTCACTCTCACGCTCACTCATTCACTCTCCCGCTCACTCATTCACTCTCCCGCTCACTCATTCACCCTCACGCTCACTCATTCACTCTCCCGCTCACTCATTCATTCTCCCGCTCACTCATTTACTCTCCCGCTCACGCATTCACTCTCCCGCTCACTCATTCTGTCTCTCCCGTTCACTCATTCACTCTCCCGCTCACTCATTCACTCTCCCGCTTACTCATTCACTCTCCCGTTCAATCATTCACTCTCACTCATTCACTCTCAGGCTCACTCATTCACTCTTACGCTCACTCATTCACTGTCCCGCTCAATCATTTACTCTCACGCTCACTCATTCACTCTCACGCTCAATCATTCACTCTCCCGCTCACTGATTCACTCTCACGCTCACTGATTCACTCTCACGCTCACTCATTCCTTCTCACGCTCAATCATTCACTCTCACTCATTCACTCTCACTCATTCACTCTCACGCTCACTCACGTCATTCACTCTCACGCTCACTCATTCACTCTCACTCATTCACTCTCACTCACTCTCCCGCTCAATCATTTACTCTCCCGCTCACTCTCACGCTCACTCATTCACTCTCCCGCTCACTCATTCACTCTCCCGCTCACTCATTCACTCTCCCGCTCACTCATTCACTCTCCCGCTCACTCATTCACTCTCCCGCTCAATCATTCACTCTCACGCTCACTCATTCACTCTCACGAGAGAGAGAGAGAGAGAGAAAGAGAGAGAGAGAGAGAGATAGAGAGAGAGAGAGAGAGAGAGAGAGAGAGAGAGAGAATTCAGTGCTCGCATGTCCTGTAATATGCCATTCCATATTTTTTGTGTATTTTCATCTTTCACATGATCATTTTGTATGTATGACACTTGATTTTATCATGTATAATATAACATTACTGTAATGTGAGTGAGAGCGTTAGTGAGAGAGAGAGAGAGAGAGAGAGAGAGAGAGAGAGAGAGAGAGAGAGAGAGAGAGAGAGAGAGAGAGAGAGAGGGAGAGTTGAATTGCATCACTAATTTTTAAGTTACAAAATGTATATGTACAATTTTTCTCCATTTTCTTTACAATTTTGCGACAATGTTCACGACAATCGTCACTGTATGTGTGTGTAAAGTGTGGGAGTTTGATCATAATAGTAGGTTGGGGGATCGGGGGATGTGTGTGTGGGTGGATTCGTGATGTGTGTGGGTGGATTCGTGATGTGTGTGGGTGGGCTCAGGATGTGTGGGTGGGAGGGGTGGGTTTGTGTGGGTGGGTGGGGGATTGTGTGTGGGTGGGAGGGGGATTATGTGTGGGTGCGTGCGAGATGTATGGGTGTATTGGGAGATGTGTTTGTGGGTGGGGATGTGTGTTTGTGTAGGTGGTTGTGGGCGAGTGGGTGGAGGAGGATATGTTGGTGGATGATTGATGGTGGGTTATGGGATAGGTGTGGGTATATGTGTGGGTATATGTGGTGGGTGGGAGATGTGTGCAGGTGGGGGTGGTTGTGGGTTTGGGGATGTGTGTGGGTGAGGGATGTGTATGGGTGTGGGATGTTTGGGTGGATGGTGGGGAGTGTGTGTGGGTGAGAGATGTGTGGGTGAATGTGTGTGGGGGGTGTGTGGGTTGGGGGAGGGGTGCGTGTTGGGTGTGGGTGATGGATTTGGAGATGTGTGTGTGTGGGTGGGGGATATGTCTGGCCGGGTGGGGGTGTGTGTGGCTGAATGAAGGATGTATGTGTGGGTAGTGAGGGTGATTGTAGTTGGGGGATGTGTGGGTGGGTAGGAGATGTGTGGATAGATGTGTGTGTGGGTGAGAGATGTGTCTCTGGGATGTGTGTGGGTGTGGTATTGTGTGGGAGGGGAGCTGGGTGTGGTTAAATGATGTTTGTGTGGGTGGGTGAAGGTGTGGTTGGGTTTGTGGGTGGGTGAAGGATGTGTGTGAGGGTGGGGGATGTGTGCTTAGATGGGTGGTTGGGATGTGTGAGATAGGAGATGTATGTGTTGATGAGTGAGTAAGGGATGTGTGGGTGTTAGTGGTTGAGGGATAAGTACGTGTGTCTAGGGATGTGTGAGGGGATGAATGTATGGGTTGTGTGTGCGTGGATGGGAGGTGTGTGTTTGTGAATGGGGAATGTGTTGGTGGGTGGGGATGTGTGTGAGGGATGTTTGTATGGGTGGGGAGATTGTGCATGGGTGGGGATGTGTGTGTATATGGGTAGGGGTGTGTGGTTAAGGGATGTGTGGCTGGGGGAATGGGTGGATGGAGGATGTGTGGTTGGGTGGATGATGTGTGGTTGGGTAGAGGATGTGTGGGTGGGTGATTGTATATGAGTAAGGGTGTGTGGTTAAGGGATGTTTGGTTGGGGGATGGGTGGGTAGAGGATGTGTGGATGGGTAGAGGATATGTGGGTGGGTGAGTGTGTGCAGGTTAGGAGATGGTGGGGGATGTTTGTAGGTGCGGGCTCGGGATCTGTGAGTGGGCTGGGGGAGATGGGAGATTATGTGGGTGAGTGCGGAATTTGTGTGTGGGTAGGTGCGGAATATGTGAGTTGACGGGGAGACATGTGTGTGGCTGAGGAATGTGTGTTTAGTTGGGTGGTTGGAGGTGTGTGGGTGGAGGAGGATATTGGGTGAGTGATTTTTGGTGGGAAATGGGACGGGTAGAGGATATGTGAGTGGGTGGGGAGATGTGTGGGTTATTGAATGTATGTGTGCTTGGGGTGTGGGTGGATGGGATGTGTGGTGGGTGAGAGGTGTGTGTGGGTGGGGAGATGTGTAGGTGTAGGGATGTGGTGGATGGGTGGGGGAATGTATTGTATGTGTGTGTGGTTGGGTGGGGAAGTTGGAGTGAATGGGGGATGTGTGGGTGGGTGGTGGATGTGTCTCATAACATAGTAATATGCATTGTTTTTGTTTACAAAATTCATGTGACAATGTTTTTTTCCTATGCACTGTTGATGAAAGAAAGATGAATGATTGGAAGGGCCGAATGTAAGACGGGCCTGCGTGCCCAATTTGTTACGCTTTGAAAATAAAGTCTGTTCGTTCGTTCGTTCGTTCGTTCACGCTCACTCATTCACTCTCACTCATTCACTCACACACACAGACACTCTCACTCATTCACTCTCCCGCTCACTCATTCGCTCTCACGCTCACTCATTCACTCTCCCGCTCACTCATTCACCCTCACGCTCACTCATTCACTCTCACTCATTCACTCTCCCGCTCACTCATTCACTCTCACTCATTCACTCTCCCGCTCACTCATTCACTCTCACGCTCAATCATTCACTCTCCCGCTCACTCATTCACTCTCACGCTCAATCATTCACTCTACCGCTCACTCATTCACTCTCACGCTCACTCATTTACTCTCACGCTCACTCATTCACTCTCACTCATTCACTCTCACGCTCACTCATTCACTCTCACGCTCACTCATTCTGTCTCTCATTCACACTCACTCACTCTCTCACTCAAACTACAGTAATGAACATAAGTTTAGATTATACATGATAAAATCAAATGGTATTTAACTTATAATATGACAGATGAGAATACACAAACATATGGATTCGCGTGTTACATAACATGCGTGTTACATGACATGCATCTGCTCAGCTCTCTCTCTCTCTCTCTCTCTCTCTCTCTCTCTCTCTCTCTCTCTCTCTCTCTCTATCTCTCTCTCTCTCTCTCTGTATTCTTTCATATACACACACTCACACGCATGCGTACGCTCACACACACACACACTCTCTCTCTCTTTCTCTCTCATTCACTCTCACTCTCACTAATTCACTCTCCCGCTCACTCATTCACTCTCACTCATTCACTCTCACGCTCACTCATTCGCTCTCACGCTCACTCATTCACTCTCCCGCTCACTCATTCACTCTCCCACTCACTCATTCACACTCACGCTCACTCATTCACTCTCCCGCTCACTCATTCATTCTCCCGCTCACTCATTTACTCTCCCGCTCACGCATTCACTCTCCCGCTCACTCATTCTGTCTCTCCCGTTCACTCATTCACTCTCCCGCTCACTCATTCACTCTCCCGCTTACTCATTCACTCTCCCGTTCAATCATTCACTCTCACTCATTCACTCTCACGCTCACTCATTCACTCTTACGCTCACTCATTCACTGTCCCGCTCAATCATTCACTCTGCCGTTCACTCATTCACTCTCACACTGACTCATTTACTCTCACGCTCACTCATTCACTCTCACGCTCAATCATTCACTCTCCCGCTCACTGATTCACTCTCACGCTCACTCATTCACTCTCACGCTCACTCATTCCTTCTCACGCTCACTCATTCACTCTCACTCATTCACTCTCACTCATTCACTCTCACGCTCACTCATTCACTCTCACGCTCACTCATTCACTCTCACTCACTCTCCCGCTCAATCATTTACTCTCCCGCTCACTCTCACGCTCACTCATTCACTCTCCCGCTCACTCATTCACTCTCCCGCTCACTCATTCACTCTCCCGCTCACTCATTCACTCTCCCGCTCACTCATTCACTCTCCCGCTCAATCATTCACTCTCACGCTCACTCATTCACTCTCACGCTCACTCATTCACTCTCACTCATTCACTCACACACACAGACACTCTCACTCATTCACTCTCCCGCTCACTCATTCGCTCTCACGCTCACTCATTCACTCTCCCGCTCACTCATTCACCCTCACGCTCACTCATTCACTCTCACTCATTCACTCTCCCGCTCACTCATTCACTCTCACTCATTCACTCTCCCGCTCACTCATTCACTCTCACGCTCAATCATTCACTCTCCCGCTCACTCATTCACTCTCACGCTCAATCATTCACTCTCCCGCTCACTCATTCACTCTCACGCTCACTCATTTACTCTCACGCTCACTCATTCACTCTCACTCATTCACTCTCACGCTCACTCATTCGCTCTCACGCTCACTCATTCACTCTCCCGCTCACTCATTCACCCTCACGCTCACTCATTCACTCTCACTCATTCACTCTCCCGCTCACTCATTCACTCTCACTCATTCACTCTCCCGCTCACTCATTCACTCTCACGCTCAATCATTCACTCTCCCGCTCACTCATTCACTCTCACGCTCAATCATTCACTCTCCCGCTCACTCATTCACTCTCACGCTCACTCATTTACTCTCACGCTCACTCATTCACTCTCACTCATTCACTCTCACGCTCACTCATTCACTCTCACGCTCACTCATTCTGTCTCTCATTCACACTCACTCACTCTCTCACTCAAACTACAGTAATGAACATAAGTTTAGATTATACATGATAAAATCAAATGGTATTTAACTTATAATATGACAGATGAGAATACACAAACATATGGATTCGCGTGTTACATAACATGCGTGTTACATGACATGCATCTGCTCAGCTCTCTCTCTCTCTCTCTCTCTCTCTCTCTCTCTCTCTCTCTCTCTCTGTATTCTTTCATATACACACACTCACACGCATGCGTACGCTCACACACACACACACACTCTCTCTCTCTCTTTCTCTCTCATTCACTCTCACTCTCACTAATTCACTCTCCCGCTCACTCATTCACTCTCACTCATTCACTCTCACGCTCACTCATTCGCTCTCACGCTCACTCATTCACTCTCCCGCTCACTCATTCACTCTCCCGCTCACTCATTCACCCTCACGCTCACTCATTCACTCTCCCACTCACTCATTCATTCTCCCGCTCACTCATTTACTCTCCCGCTCACTCATTCACTCTCCCGCTCACTCATTCTGTCTCTCCCGTTTACTCATTCACTCTCCCGCTCACTCATTCACTATCCCGCTTACTCATTCACTCTCCCGCTCACTCATTCACTCTCCCGTTCAATCATTCACTCTCACTCATTCACTCTCACGCTCACTCATTCACTCTTACGCTCACTCATTCACTGTCCCGCTCAATCATTCACTCTGCCGCTCACTCATTCACTCTCACACTCACTCATTTACTCTCACGCTCACTCATTCACTCTCACGCTCAATCATTCACTCTCCCGCTCACTGATTAACTCTCACGCTCACTCATTCACTCTCACGCTCACTCATTCACTCTCACTCATTCACTCTCACTCATTCACTCTCACGCTCACTCATTCACTCTCACTCATTCACTCTCACTCACTCTCCCGCTCAATCATTTACTCTCCCGCTCACTCTCACGCTCACTCATTCACTCTCCCGCTCACTCATTCACTCTCCCGCTCACTCATTCACTCTCCCGCTCACTCTTTCACTCTCCCGCTCACTCATTCACTCTCCCGCTCAATCATTCACTCTCACGCTCACTCATTCACTCTCACGCTAACTCATTCACTCTCACTCATTCACTCACACACACAGACACTCTCACTCATTCACTCTCCCGCTCACTCATTCGCTCTCACGCTCACTCATTCACTCTCCCGCTCACTCATTCACCCTTACGCTCACTCATTCACTCTCACTCATTCACTCTCCCGCTCACTCATTCACTCTCACTCATTCACTCTCACGCTCACTCATTCACTCTCCCGCTCACTCATTCACGCTCAATCATTCACTCTCCCGCTCACTCATTCACTCTCACGCTCACTCATTTACTCTCACGCTCACTCATTCACTCTCACTCATTCACTCTCACGCTCACTCATTCACTCTCACGCTCACTCATTCTGTCTCTCATTCACACTCACTCACTCTCTCACTCAAACTACAGTAATGAACATAAGTTTAGATTATACATGATAAAATCAAATGGTATTTAACTTATAATATGACAGATGAGAATACACTAACATATGGATTCGCGTGTTACATAACATGCGTGTTACATGACATGCATCTGCTCAGCTCTCTCTCTCTCTCTCTCTCTCTCTCTCTCTCTCTCTCTCTCTCTCTCTGTATTCTTTCATATACACACACTCACACGCATGCGCGCGCTCACACACACACACACTAACACATCAACTCTCCCACTGTCTCACTCTCTAACACACAATCCTACACACACACACACTCACTCTCTCAATCACACTCTCTCACACATACACGTACACATGAACGCATGCACGCACGCACACACTCCCTCACTCACTCTCACACATACACGTACGAATGCATGCACTGACACATTCCCCCACCATTTCTCGCTCAATCACTCTCTCCACACACACGCATGCACACACGCATTCACTCTCTCCCTCTCTCTGACACCCACTCTCTCTCTCTCTCTCTCTCTCTCTCTCTCTCTCGCTCCCACACGCACACATATATAGTGAACAATTATAATGAACAATTATACTGAACAATTATATGGTTCACATCTATCAGCTGCTGTGAAGTTCTGGGGTTACGATCCAAGGAGAGGCGTCTTACTGGTGACTCCTTCCTCTAGGTCAGGAGTCTGATGACAATAAACTATCTACATTCCGTCGAGTGCACATTGCCAAAATAGGCCTACGCCTTGCCAGTTGATACATATTGATACACAACATAGTTGTAGTCTCACTCAGGGCCTTGCCGTGCTATGATACAGAGAGGCGGCAGCATCAGGCGCCACCGTAAGGGGGCAGCATAAGCAGTGAAGGAGGGGCGTCATTTTGAGGACTTGCATCATTAAGGGGCGGCATGTCGAAGACCTGCAGCATACTGAGAAAATCTACCGCATGGCCCTGGTCTCACTGCTATATGCTTGTGAAACCTGGACACGCCAGGAAGGAAAACCACTTCCACTCCACACAGTCTGCTTTAGGAAGCTATTGAAGATTAAATGGCAAGATAAGACCCCAGACACTGAGGTTTTAGAAAGAGCGTCCATCTCCAGTATCTACACTCTTCTAATGAAGAATCATATTCACTGGTCTGGTCACTTGACTCGCATGCCAGGCTCCCTAAACGAATTTTTTACAGTGAGCTGCGCTGTGGCAAACGCTGCCAATGCGACCAGAGGAATTGCTTTAAAGACACTGAAGATCTCACTAAAAGATTCGAGAATTCATCACGACACCTGGGACACTGCTGCTAAAGACCGACATTCGTGGCGTACATCATTACACAAGGGTGCAGTCACTTGTGAAACAAACAGGACTGCAAGAGCTGTGAATAAAAATGGCTGGACAGAAACCAAATAAAAACAAACCAAAAAAAAAAAAAACACTGCAGGAGATCCTCCTCCTGGAATGTAAAGCATTCTTTGTCCACACTGTCAAAGACAATTTCGAGCCAAAATAGGCCCTACCAGACAACTTAGAACTCAGGACTCCAAACATTCATCCCCACTGGATAAAATGAATGGTCATCAATTCTCTTGATGGACAGACACCAAGGTTGTAATCAAGTATGGTTATCCGTATTTTTGAGGTTAAACTCGCGGTCTTGGACCCTGAGCTAGTTGCGGAGCTTATATAGATCTTGCAGGTGCTCAAACGACATGAACTCCACGACATCCGTTTTGTGAGATATAAATCAGTCATCCAGAAGATTGACCAACCAAGTCAGCAGACAGTCGGCTAGCCAGCCAGCCAAACAACCAACATACCACTAAGTGATGGTTAAAACAATCTGTCATTAATGCCTACAGTACCCTAAGGTGTAGGGCAGGGTTGTCTTAAGACTGAAGAATTAAGGCCGCCTAGCAAGAGCACAGACTGCACACTGTGCAGGTTAGGGTTTTCGTTTTTGTCCTCGACAGAAAATAATAAACACACCGCCTTACCGAGGTACGAACCCGTGTCTCCCCAATGGTACCCCGGCGCTCTAACCTCTAGATCAGCCGCCCCTCACGTTAAGTCAGTTAATACAGTCGAATCACCCTCTCTCATTCACAACGTCACTCTCCATATCTCACTCACTCTCCATCTGTATTACACGCAAAAACGCTCAGTTTATTACTCACTCACTCACTCGCTCACCCTCTCACACTCCTTCTCTAGCCCACCCACTCACTCTCCCTCACTCACCCACTAACTCACTCTCCATATCTCCTTCTTTCACTCTCACTCACTCACTCACTCACTCACTCACTCACTCACTCACTCACTCACTCACTTTCCATATTTTCTTCTTTCACTCTCCTTATCTTACTCACTTTCAGTCTCTCTCTCTAACTCACTCACTCTTCCTCGCTCACTCACTCACACTTCCTCTCTCACTCACTCACTCACTCACTCACTCACTCACTCTCCATATTGCACACTCACTCACGTTTTCACTCACTCACCTACTCACTCACTCACTCACTAACTCACTCACTCACTCACTCACTCACTCACTCACAATAACTCTATCTCTATACCCATCTCTCTTCCTCTCCTTCTGTCACTCACTCACTCTCCATAGCTCTTTTCCTATGTCTCTCACTCACGCACTCTCCATCGCTCTGTCTCTCTCTTCCACTCTCTCACTCATTCACACATCCTCCATCTATCTCTTCCTCTCATTCTCACTCACCTCTCTCTCTCTCTCTCTCTCTCTCTCTCTCTCTCTCTCTCTCTCTCTCACCCTCCATCTGTTTTTGTGTGTGTGGGTAAGAGATTGCCCGTGATGTGGATCGGTTCACATTAAATACTCAAAATATCACACCATAAAAACACGGGAGTTCTCTAAAGTAGCGTTGTAAAGAGAACTAGTCGCTTTACGCGATACCAGTGCCTAATATCGTATATTAGTTTCACCGGATACGTTGTGAAGGAGTTACGGACGCAGTTCGTAATCTTTCATACCGCGTTCGAAACACAGCTGTGGACGATTTGGCATCAGACAGCCTTACGTAAGTTTCTTATGAAATAGTATGAGTTCCGGTCGTTAAGAGAGCAATGGCAAATACTGAACATAAAAGTACCCAGGAATCACGAACAGCCAAACAATGCTGTGATTGACTGCTACCCCCTGTGAAGGATATTCAACTAACGTTATTAGTTTCATCTGACTTCCTGTATTGTTATTTTAGCTCAGATTATCGGGGCAACAACAACATAATTCGACAACCACTTCAAATTGTTCTAGAAAATTCTTCAAATAATCTCAAAGCCAGCACAGCAAACAGATTACAACAAACCCAAGCATTATCGCATCTCCATATATGGTAACTTTATACAGTAAAGCGATGTTGAACCATTCAGACGTTGATTTAGTTCAGAGTACACAGTTCTTGGATGAAGAAGCAGCAATGATCTATATGTGGGTGGTATACGCCGTTGTATGTCAGGCAGTGAATGTGTTCGGCATTTCAACAAACACAATCAACATCGTGTGTTTCGTCAAGCAGGGTTTCAAGGATCCCATCAACATTAGTCTGCTGGGTAAGAACATTCTGTTAAACAAATGTCGTGTTAAACCTACAGATTATAATATATAATTCGATATTTAGTAAAGTAAAATTACGCACATTGGGTCAAATTCTGTAACAACCCACATATTTTTAGAACCAACCCGCACTCGATGAATGTTGTGATCAATGTCACATCGGTCAGGTTACTTAGTTTGTCTTTCCTCTTGAGCCTAAGGCGGCGCATAGGGCAGAAGTCATGGCTCTCCATGTCCGGCGGTTCGCTGCTACCTGTTGTAGATCCTGGATGTTCACTTGGCCGTTGAATGAGCCTTCTCTAATGATGGTTCTACCCAGGGTCTCTCTTGGTCTTCCCCGTTTTCTTTTCCCTACTGGTGACCATAAGAGGGCTTGGTTGGGGATTCTTGTCTTTCCATTCTGAGTACATGGCCGAATTTCAGTTTACTTCCCAATAAATTTTCTAGAACCCATTTTAGGCTAAAGTTACCTCGAAGCCTTGGCTAATGAAACAAATCCCAGCTTCAATGAATTTGAATACATGGGCACCCGGCCGGCAGCAAACGTGACAGTAAAACAGCGGGCTGCTGTCGACCCTGTAGTAGACACACTATCAAAGATTGTCCAACAGTCTTCGACTGCTTTGAGACATCATACTAAACTATAAATCCAGTTGGCGTCGACACATATGGGGAAATAACACATATAGTATGCACATTAATTCAGACAAAGATATCATTCCGTTAGATTGAGATTATTCTGTATAACATACACCTGCCCATGGGAGTAAGTAAGAAAGAAAGTTCTCGGATGTTACATACTGTCACAACGTCCCTGGGTGAGGGGAGCTATTCCTACACTGTATACCGTGGGTTCCGTTCTGTGTATTGGGTACTTGGGTTTTAGTCTACCTACCCCGCCAGCCTCTGGACAACCCCCTCTTTCAATCTGCCTTTCAATGGACGTTACCCTCTAGTGCTCCATCCCGATCAGTGATTCAACTCTGGTCTGAAAACAAACATAAGGTATACATTTATTCTACAACAGAATGTCCGAGTAGATAAAGTTAGATAGAGGTAGGCAGTAGACGAATCTACAGACCAGATAAGTAGGATAGGTGTACGGCTCTCATCATCGAGCCGTCCATGTTTCAGTTGCTTCAGTGTGCTGTCGAAGGACTTTCACCCGACTGATGCAAATCCTCCTCACGAATGGGACAGACTGGCGTAGTAGCAGATCGAGGTTGGTACACCTGGTAAAGTGCTGGTATCACTCGGCATTACACTCCTTGGGCTCCCTCTCACTGGGTCTAGGCTGCAGTGGCCGGCGAGTTCACAAACCAGGCGGACTGATAGTTCAACTCATCCACAGTAGCCCTTCGTGGTATAACAAAGTTCCGGTTAATGTCAGATATGGCACCTGGATTTCCACACTCCATTAGAATACTGAGTCGAAGTAAATAATCACTGTCTTTACATCACAGACTCTGATATCACGAGTCACTAACAAAGTCACTTAGTCTATGATCAGAAGACTCCGGTATCTGGAGTCGAGCACAACGTCCCTAAAGTTCAACATATATGGCCAGAAACATTAGGTCGCATTAGCCGGATATGGCATATGAAGATGCATCATTACCTGACTGATCACGTAGGTATGGTGGCTGCCCACTGGAACTCTTTCCTTTCGGGAACGACCTGCAGCTACCTCAACACAGGGAAACTCACGCCCACAGTCTCTTGGGTTCTTTCCATGATTCAGGTTCTCAGGGCTGGTCTACGCTCGTCTGGTACACATACTCCATGACAGGCTCTGCAACAAAACAACCTTGTGAGAGCCACTGGTAACAGCAATCAGCGCATATTGAACATAGGAGTGAGGATCTCAGCATTATGGATTCAGTATATAAAAATATACATGATCCTGTACCATCCGCATCTGCTGTGATCTGGACTGGGATGAACTTGGACTCCTCTGTCAGATCGCTCCAGGAAGAGCATCTTCCTTCGAGAACTGTACGGCAGCTCGGACTGGTCCTGTCGGGTAGTCACAGGTGAGGCGCACAAATCCCTGCAAAACTCTCAGTCATGTCATGCATTAACGGTTAGGCATAAGTATAAAGCTCAACAACCCTTTTGAGGAGATGTTTGGCCACCCAGCTGTGTAACCATCTCCCATACTTCACTATTCCCCTCTTCCATATGGGAGAGATGTATCTTCATTCTAGTCAATAGCTTTTAAATACATGTTTCCCACCTCCATGTAGCAGGTGTCATTCATCCTCTGTGTGAATACATGGTCTATCACCCCCGCCTCCCCCGCCCCACAGTAGCGGGTGATATCCATCTTATGTGTAAATACATGGTCTATCCCCCCTGTAGCGAGTGATATCCATCTCCTGTGTAAATACATGGTCTATCCTCTATGTAGCGGGTGATATCCACTCCGCTCTCTCACCTATGACCAACAAGATGGGTAGGTAGAACGGTGTCAATGTTCCCTGGAACAGCAGTCTTATTTACGGAAGGTTTTATTTCCCTCGGTTCTATTTCTCTCACTTTTGCCACCTGAAATAATTAGTGTCCCTCCCCTTGGTCCCTTCAGAAGAACTAAATAGGCAAAGGACAGGTGGGAGGAAAGCAGAAATATAACAATCCAGTGGCGGCCCGAAATTGTGGAGACGGCCGTCATCACATCGGTCGTTCGTGGAATACTTCCGCCGACACTCGCAAACGTCGCCAATCGTCCTCCCGAGTAATTTGATAAGTCACACATCATGGTTTAGGTGTCGCCCTGGATGGCGACACTTAATAAAGATATTAGACAGGGACTAGACCAATCATACACATGGTTTCTTCGTAACATGTTAAGAATCTTATCGAGGGCCTCGAAGGTCAATACCCAGAAACCACCAGAGACCAATTCCCACGGATATATGAATGACAGGATTAAACAAATGATAACTACTCTTACATTAAATCAAGAGGCATTTTTTTTAAAGCTACATTAATAAATTTCTGGAGAAGTGACAACCGGAAAGACCGAGGGTATTACAGCAGAGGTCGATAGAGGGAGAGCGTGCTTGGCGTGTTGGCAGAATGGCAAGAAAGACAATCAAACTTACCCAGAAAGCAAGGATATTTGCTTGTGGTGGACAGCGCCTTTCAATATGATACACATTGAAAAGCAAAATATGTAATTTTTAACATAGGAATATGGTTTCCTACTTAACTTTTCTGTATCAATTTATTGTTCGGATGAGTTTTTTTTTTTTTTTTTCTTTGGTTTAATGTTTGTTAAGACACTGCAGAAATGTAACTGACATTTGCTTTCATTAAGCTGATTTAGTTGAGTCAAGAACAGACATAACAGCACTCGGGACATTCCCAAACGCACGTCATCCCCATCTTCAACAGCCTATGAAGAGTTCCAGTACTAATGGTACCAGCTGCAGTCTCACGTGTCCGTCTGGCTTTTCCTCTGAAAACTGTGCCTGTCAGATCCTCTAGTCACTTCCTACCGCTTTATTCTCTTTTAACTATGATAATTTATCTGTTCATCGACACTATACACACGCTCCCAACGAACTTTTACTATATCTGTTTTATCACGGCATCAGTAAACCACAGAATGCTACAGACGCAGCCAATCTGTCCTCCTAGTCGTTTTTCCCCTACACCAGAAATTCCTGATGAAATATCCAACAGATGCTTCATCTCGTATCTTTGATTTTCGAATTGAAGCATACCACTCTGTACGATGGATGCTTGGCTTTACTTTTCTCAGTAAGCTCTGTGAGTCTGTTACAGTCACGACATAGATGCACTTCTTTGCCTTCCAGCCAGCGAATCGCCGCTGTTACTTCTTCCATGTCCTTTCTCGGACCAGTCGTCGTGATATCATATGCCAGGTGCAGGTATCACTTCCTCTAAACGCCAACATTAACCTCCACTTCTTACCCCCAGCAAATACGCCTCTTAATGTAGAGAGCCACATGCTTTCGTCTAAAATGATAATAATATGCCTTGAATTCTGCTAATTATGGAATTTCATATATCTTACTTAAGAACTTACGACATCCTCGTCATCCTTTTCTGATCACATGCACCGAAGCTGCAGCACATTTTTAGGTATCCACGTAAAATTAATGTAATCTTTGACATGTAAACACAACATACACGCAATACCATCATTTAAGAAAACCAACAATGATAACGTAACATATGTCGGCTGGTTATATGGTTTAGCTGGGTATATTTTTTAATGTTGCGTATCCCTTGCCGGACGTTGCAGTGAACACCAGCATTTTTCAACTGCTGTTGATGTACTAGGCAAGTTTTACGTTCAGTAGTTTGCCATTGCTTTCTGAACGACCGGCTCCCATACCAACAACGTTATAACACAACGCGACACGATCTGCTGCACAAATCGGTCGCGGCTGCGTTTTGAACGTTCGCAAGCTATTGGCCACAGTTGGGTATACATTATTTAAACATGGAGGTTTCTATAGTAAAATCCAACAGACGGTCCTTCAGGTCTATTGAACCCTGACGACATCGTGCGTCCAATTTTTGCATTTAGCTTTTGCAGAGGCCTATTCGGCCTGCCTTTTCCGACTTAAAACCACAGAGGGATTTTGACATGCGCAAACTGCACCTATTCTAATTTGTAATATGAGTGTGTGTGTGTGTGCGTGTGCGTGCGTGCGTGTGTGTGTGTGTGTGTGTGTGTGTGTGGAGGGGGGTGGGGATGGTTAGCTCTTAGTTCAAAATATGAACTATTCAGAGCTATGTGGTCAACGTTCCCCTGTTGAATGTGGTTAGTCATCCGGTTGTCGTTTTTGTTTATTTTTTCCTCTGTCCCAATGACCAGATATCCACACATTATATCTTAGATGTTATAAACAAAATCAACAAAGTCCTTATCGTGAAAAGAACCGGTTCCCCGCAAACTAAATGCGGGTCTGATAAACTATATATTATTTCGCTTCTAAGCTTTACTTGTGAATATGCATGTTCTATTGGCAAATAATATACTAGTTTACTATACAAAGATCAAACCCCCACTGTGTTCAATGTGCAGGGCTTGCAGTCTCCGACATGTGTTCCCTGATAACACTCAGTTGGCTTAACGTCTGCTACACACCGGCATTCAGTGTTGCAGACCTGCCTTTCGATGCCCAGGAGACCGGCTACCTGATTGCAGGGATACCACACATCGCATTTAGCCGTGTGACTAGCTGGATCACCGCAATCATCACTCTGGAAAGAAGCTTGTGTGTCATATTGCCTTTACAGGTAACCAGACGCCATGTCTTCTTCTTCATATCGTTCTTCTTCTTCTTCATCTTCATGTTCTGCTGCTGCTACTTGTTCTTTATCTGTGTTGTTTTCTCCGTCTCCTCATCCGTCTCCTCCACAACGTTCCATGTTTCTTCTACTTTATTGTGCTTTAGGGCTAGTATTGTATTTACTATTTTTAACTGTAACTACTACCATCAATACTAACACCACCACTATTACTATTACAACTGCTACTACTACTACTACTACTACTACTACTACTACTACTACTACTACTACTACTACTACTACTACTACTACTACTACTACTACTACTACTACTACTACTACTACTACTACTACTACTACCTTTCTAAACGCAGATCCATTTGGGACCCCAATGCAGGAGCATCCAAAACCTTAGATCTCTATATCGAAAAAAACACTCTTCGACATAGAACAATTAAAATTCAAGCCACTAAGGCACACAAACCTTTCAGTGGAGGAACATCAGGCGCTCACACTTTTGAAACGCCGTTATGACATTGTTATCAAGCCTGCCGACAAGGGAGGAGCGTTAGTGGTTTGGAGAAAGGACTTGTATATACAGGAAGGCAACAAACAACTTGGGCATGCAACTTTTCACAGACCACGGGCAGAAGACGTGACTGTCAGTAACAATATCCAAGTCAAGAGTGTGACGAATGCCATCATCAGACAAGGCCTCTTGCCCAGCCCTGCCACCTCGCTGATCATCCAAGATAGTTGCGTGGGCAAACCCACCTTGTACATGCTGCCCAAGACACACAAGCTAGGGAACCCATCGTCTCGGCCTGCTCTTGTCCTACTGAACGGATTTCAGAGTTCCTTTACAGCATATTTCAGCCGTTGGTTGCTAGCCTCGCCTCATATATCAAAATCACCAACCACGATATCTCCATCTTCGATTCCATCAACTTGACAACCCCTTCTCAGCACTACATCTTTACTTTAGATGTGACTTCACTCTATACATCTATTCCTCACTCTGACGGTCTTAAAGTTTTGGAATCTTTCTTAGACAAAAGACATGGCCCCACCTTAGCCACCGGACCATTGCTGCGTCTGGCAGAGTTAGTCCTTAACCCCAATTCATTTGAGTTCAATGGGGACTATTTTGACCAGATCAGCGGGTTGGCCATGGGCACTAAGATGGGTTCGAGTTATGCCTGTTTGTTCATGGGCTATCTTGAACACCAGATATGGAGTCAATACACAGGTAGGCTCCCCGAGCTCTACAGAAGGTATATCAATGACTGTTTTGGTGTTTCAGACATGCCATTGTCTGATATCCATTACTTCATTGCCTTTTTCTCTAACTTTCATCCTAGCATCAGACTCACCTCCACTATTTCCTCGTCGCTTGTTAATTTCTTATACATAGCAGTTTCTTTAGGTTCTGCTGGTCTATGCACGACGGTTTACTATAAACCGACTGACTCGCATGCATTCCTGTCACGGAAAAAACTTGATAGTTTCGATCGATGACAGAAAGACCCGACATTCGTATACAAAAACAGGCAACCCTTTGATGAGTAGGGGACTGAGGAACAAACTAAGTCGCGTCAAATGTCTACACACAGTCGGCATTTTGTTAACAAATTGTTGCTCGAGACGGGAGAATAGCTCCATTCGTCTGCAAGGCGGTAGTCAGCCTTTGAAGTTGTAGACGGAATGTCTGGACATACGTCGGATGGATTCTGTGATGTGGGGAAAAAACCCCTGGTTCACCGGCAGACGGGACCTTTGTTGTACGAGACAAAGGATTCCCAGATGAAAGCAAACTAGACGGCGGATTGATTCCAGTCAGTCTAAAACAGGGGAGAAAACCAGATTCTGGACTGATTAGCGTCTAGACTTTTTGGTGACGTCACTCAAGCCCGAATTAAAACCAGTTGAGGTAAACAAGTTGAATGGGTCGACCAAAAGTTATGAAGGGCGAAGGATCGGCAGTATTCCTGGTTGTGTTATAGAAAGAGACTATAGTGTCAAAGTGTTGATATTTATCGGCGGACATAGATCCAGTCTGTGATTGCATAGTCTCAATCTTCAACCGGAATAGCCATATGGTATTCTATTAAACATATTTAACTTAGAGTATGTTTAGGGATAGAATGTATTATAGGTGCAGTGATAGAATGTTCTATAAGTACGGTGATAGAAAGTATTATAGGAGCGTTGGCACTAGTAGCCTATTGTGTGGCTTTAACTAGCTTGTGTGATATATCATTTAACTCAGGGAGTTAAGGACAATGTAGTGGGATAATAATTAGAGAGATTGAGAATGGTTGGGAGGGATGAAGGGAATGTGAAATGGTAGGATCTTCCAGTAGGGCATCTGCTGGGTTTCTACCCGTTTCCTTTAATCTTTCCTTGTGTTCCCATGTCTCAGACCAATGTGATGAGCTATTTGGCCGTATAACAGAGTTTGGTTCTCTGTTATAGATCTGAGTGCTGCTATCGGCCTACACTCACCTAATTAAGGTCAGAATTGAGTTGCTCTCACCAGGGGATTCTCTATTCTACAGGTTCCACTTGATGGTGCTACGATATATTACCAAGAAGCAGTATCAAAGTTATATAAAGTGATGGCTCACGGATTGAAGACAGAGGTTACGGAGAGGCTTGTACACTGGGCTCATAACCTAGTTGGTCTGCAGAAACCTGGCTTCTGCTGAGCAGGACTTGAGGAATATGTGGGTTTTTCTCAAATGATAAGCTACATCACCGAAGATTCAGTACACTATAAATAATACATATACCAAGGAAACCAATATATATATATATATATATATATATATATATATATATATATATATATATATATATATATATCTACCTAGAACATTAATAGGTTGTTGTTTTTTAAGATGGGGAAAATCTTATAACCGGTTACTTATGAACAGTTAGATTTATCCAGGTGACATTTAAGTTATTTGAAAGATTCTCTGATCAACGAACATTATTGAACAGAGTAAATTCACAGTGTTTGCTAGAGTGAAGACCAATATCGAACAGTGTCTATCATTGATGAACAGCGTCCTGATTGTTCGAGAGTTATCGGAGAAAGTCGTCACGTGGCCCGAGAAACATCATCTGGGTGAGGTTTTCTGTCCGGAATACATGGTGCTGTTGTGTGCTCAGCACAGTGATGCAACTAACTTTGCTCCTGATTCACTGGTCTGATTCTACATACACCTTAGAATATTCGACAAACATTCTACACATTACACACACACATTTCTCACACACATACTCTTTGCTTTAATAAATTATTTGGTTTTTATTTGTTAAACCTAGAGTTGTTGAGTATGTTGTGTTGGGGAAGAATGAGAGGGGGCTTGATCCAGGGGTGAGTGAGAGTAAGAAAGAGGTGTCTACAGACTGAAGGAGTTTTGTGGACGGATTCTTGTGGTTTCTCTAGGACAATAATATTGGGTTAATAAAAATTTGGGTGTTGATTCCCCTCACTCCAGGGACGTCACTAAAGTAATAAAGGATTACTACGACAATTCCTTCTCTATACCTCCTCCCATCCTCCCTCTTGTAAGGATTCTATTCCTTCCTCCCAACTGTTACGTCTCCGACGGCTTTGTCATGATAATAACGACTTCCGTCAAAAACCCCACAAAATGTTGGATTTCTTCCGCCTTTGAGGCTACCCTGAGAATGTTCTGTCTACCGCTTTTCACCGCTGCCAGATTATTAATCGTGCCGAGGCTTTCTCTTCCAGGCTCAAACAACGTAATAATAGACCTATTCTCTCACTTACCTACCATCCTCATAATATTGCTGCCAAGAATATTCTCATGAGGCATCTACCCATCCTCCAGGCAGACCCAGTCACTCGCGATGTCTTCTCAGAGGCTCGACTGGTGACATACAGGCAGGTCGTAATCTGAAGGATGGGATGGTCCATAGCACTCTACCCCAATCTCACAAGTCTCTGCCTGGCACGACTGCATGTCTTCGATCTCGTTGTAAGACCTGTCCACATGTCCTTCAAACCCAGAGTCTGACTTTCCCTAAGACTACTTCCCACATGTACGAGTCGCAACGTTATCTACGCGATCATCTGCACACGTTGCGACATGAGATATCTTGGGAAGACAGGCCTTCGTCTGGCGGACATATTTAGACAACACCTATCTGATATCAACAGTGGTGCGCAGAAATCGGTACCCCTACACTTTAATAGTTCCGACCATTTTGGGGTTGCCGACATACGTGTTACGGCGATAAAAACGTGTATATCTCATGAACGCGATCGCAAGACATTTTAAAACCATCTTATCTTTCAGTTGGGTTCACTCTCCCCTCACGGCCTCAATGTCCAACACAGTTTTATTTAAGTCCCTAACGCCCCTTGTCCCCCTCCCATCTCCGTAGTCGTATAGTCCACTTACAAGCCAGTTGCATGTCCTTCACAGGACGTAGTAGTCAACATCAGCATTATCTTTGCCTTCTGTGACTTCCCGGGTAGTTTGCGTGCGGTCGCTTCTCATTGCTTTCTGAACAACCGGCACTTGTGCTATTTTATGATGGCAAACGCTTGGTGGTCTGCATCCAGATCGCACACAGCAGCGTTTTGAGCTTGGCGTTCGGAATTGCGAACTGCATCCGTTACATCGCCACAGAGTCAGCTACAGTGCTCTATATATCCATATTTGTCCATTCGCTCTCAAGGGCACACCCCATCCCCCGAGCGCGGATTCTCTCACCGGTTGTTTTAGCCAATCCCCGAGCTTCTGGCTGTACTTACATTTAGTCAGTTGACCCCGTTAACCACGACATACTGTTTAACCCATCCACGGATAGCCGTTTAAGCTAGGACACAGATAAGTGAAATTAATACTTTCATGTAGTGTCTTTCGTGTATTTGTTAGTCTATGCTGTTTGTTTGACTATGGTGTCTGTGCTGACGAAGGCTTTGGCCGCAACGTCAATTTTTTTTGTAGTCGTGCTTTGGTAAAGCTCACAATCTACTTCTCGTTTTTCCGTGATTCATTCATTACTACTATTACAACAACAAATACTACTACTACTACTACTACTACTACTACTACTACTACTACTACTACTACTACTACTACTACTACTACTACTACTACTACTACTACTACTACTACTACTACTACTACTACTACTATAACTACTACTACTGCGGATACTAATCAGTACGACACAGACTACTATGACATCTAATATTTCATCTATATTATATTCATACACATGCTTCATCCCTCAGGTGAAACAGATCATCACACAAAAACGAATGGCAGTCATTGTCATTTGTGTGTTCGTCATTCTGATTGCCTGTGAAGCGCCAGTCTATGCTGTTGTCAAACTACACGTCAAATTCTTCCCCTGGAGAAACAAGTCAGTACTTGGTACCATCTCCACGCCTGACAGACAAGAGGTGGAAACGATTTCTTTCACTATCAACAACTTTTTCTTGCCGCTCGCAGCCTTCGTTGTCATTATCACATGCACAGCTATATTGGTCATAAACCTTAGGAATCAGACAAAATGGCGGCAGACGTTAACAAATCAAACTGATGTTAGAAACCAAAATGTGGCTAAAATGGTAGTGATGATCTCAGCTCTCTTCATCTCCTGCTTCATCCCAATGTCCCTAGTTTTATTAGTTTTAGCTATTGAGCCAGAATTTAATGTAGGAGGCAAATCAGCCATCGTAGGCATCGTTATAGGCGGGATAGGCATACTGTTAGAGTCTGTGAATTCCTCTGCAAATATTTTCATTTATTATCGAATGAGTGTTAAATATAGGAAAACATTTCACATGATTTTCTGCAAATATTCACATACAGTTAAGATAATTAGTTCACTTAACAAATAAGTGTTATTGCAGCAATGCATTATCATGATGATCTTCTCTAACTGTGAGAAGCAAGCTTTGAAGTGTGATCAAAACTTAGTTGTTGAATATGGTTTACAATAAAATCTTAACATGTTAATGTAGCAGTTCACTTGAAGAACGTGGCTCTCATCACGGCGTGACGAAATATTCATAGATGCTTCCTCAGTTCTCCTGCCTCACGCACCGCCATGCCCAAGGTGTCTGCAATGTTATATATCCATCTTCGTGCTGATTTACCCTTACCTATTTTTGAGAAACCATGTACTCCGCCATTTCCTTTACCTAACTCTCCATCTCTATTAGGAAGCTTCTTCTTCTTCTTTCGTTCGCTTGAAATATGTCTATATCTGCAATGTCGTCTCTTGCATGAATTGAACTGTTTTTTTCAGTTCACACAGTGGTCCATAGAGTTTATCTTCCACCGTCGTCTCTCTAGGCCAGAAGGTTTGCCTAGATATGTTATATTTTGGGCAGTCTTGGAGTATGTGCTCTGCTGTCTGCGACGCCAATCCACATGTGCACATGGCTGTTTCACCAATCTTGAATTTTGTATACATGTGGTTGCGTAATCTATTGTGTCCTGTTCTGAGGCGCAGAATAATGACTTGTTCTGGTCTGTCCATAATGTGGTAGTCATCTTGAGCAGGTTTTGGTGGCTTTCTGACTGATTTGATCATTCTTTTCTTTTGGTGGTATGTAACGGGCACATCAGGCTGTTCCTCTTTGGCTCCTTCCTTAGCCAATTGATCAGCTCTGTCGTTTCCGGGTACTCCACAGTGGGATGGTATCCACTGTATGGTGACTTTATGCTGACTGCTAAGTTCAGAAAGTAGTGTCCTTAGTACTGGCAATTTCCCAGAGAGGAGCGCCTCGAGTACTGATTTTGCATCTGTTAGTAGCACCACAGGTTGTGTACCATTGCTGTTATTTAGTAATTTCTCTGTTGCTATCTTGATTGCCTCAATTTCGGCATCATAGTTATGGCAGTACTTTCCTGTCGGTACTCTGGCTGTGTCCCTAGTATTATTTGGGTATTCTATGTACACTCCCGCTCCTCCATTTCGAACAGCATTTTGTGCTGACCCATCTGTGTAGACTCGGATCCAGAGGTCCTGTGGGTATTCTTCATCAAGGAAGCTGAGAGTGGCTGTTCTGCGCTGCACACTGTTCTGTTCTTCCTTGTCAAATATTCCTCTCACTTTTGTCTGGATTTGTAATGATAGTCTATGCTCATCTTTCCATGGAGTTCGCTCTGGAATAGTTGTTAGGGGGATACAAACTGTGGGCAGATCAGTGGTTTCTCTGCAGAGTCGTTTGGCCTGGTGGATAAAACTACTTCTTTTCAGCCGCCCCATAGCTAGGTTTTCAAATCTGTTCTTCATAGGGTGGCCTGGCAAGCTGAGGAACTTTTCTGCTTGTATTAGCGTTTTCGTATCTCTGCGCTCACTCAGTGCCTGTGTCCTCCCCATCTTCTCCATTTCCACTATAGGGGTTGATCTCATCCCTCCTGTGGTGACTCTAAGTGCTTGATTTTGCACCTTGTCCAGCTCTTGTAGTGTGGTATTTGATGCTGAACACCACGCAGTTGACCCATATTCCAGGTGTGGTCGTATGCTCTGTTGGTAAACTTTGCTAAGTATTTTCGTACTGGCTCCCCATGTGGTTCCACTTAGCTTTCTCAGGATGGCTATTTTCCTTCTGGCTTTTGCTACTGCTTTGTTGATGTGCTTTCTCCATGTCAGCTTGCCATCAAATGTTACTCCAAGGTATGTTGGTTCTTTATCTTCTCTTAGGGGTGTTCCATTTATCTGGATGATCCCTGCCTTTTGTTTTGGAGAGAGGGTAAATAGGGTGGTGCTGCACTTGTCAGTGTTTATGCTGACACACCATCTATTTGCCCATGCAGCAAATGTATCTACAGCTCTTTGTAGCAATCTGGTGGCCACTGATGCATATTCATTTGTGCTCCATAGAACCAGGTCATCGGCGTACATTGCCGCTTTAATTCCATGCGGTAGGTGAGCAACAAGATCATTGATGAAGATTAGAAAAAGTGTGGGGGACAAGACTCCGCCCTGGGGGACACCGTGACGCAGTAGTACTTTCTTGCTCTTGAGTCCGTCTATCTGTACTCGGGCTCTTCTGTTGTGCAAGTATGCTTTCACCCATTTGTACATTCTTCCATTGACTTTGCAGTTTCTCAGTTTCTTCATCAGACCTTCTTTCCAGACTTTGTCAAAGGCTTTCTTCAGATCTATCCATGCCGCAAGCACCAGCTTCTTCTCTTGGAATGCATCCTCAATTTCTTGAGAGAGGTAGGTTGTCTGATCTTCCGTAGAGTAGCACTGTCTAAAGCCAGCCTGCTGTGGCACAAGGATGTTTTTACTTTCAATGTACCACTGCAGTCTGTGATTGATGATGCGCTCCAGTGTTTTGCAGAGACAGCTGGTGAGGCTAATTGGTCTGTAGCTAGAGGCAATGGAACCATCTTTCCCTGATTTTAGGAGGGGTATCATGATTGCTTCTCTCCAGGCTTGTGGAACACTGCCTAAGGTCCAGCTGTTATTGAAGATCTGCAACAGCTTTGTTTTGGCCTCTGTTCCTAGGTTCCTGATCATTTCATTGGAGATACCATCAGCTCCTGGTGACTTTCTCATTTTCAGTTTTGATATGGCTAGCTCCAGTTCGCTGATTGTGATGGGTGCCTCCAGAACCTCATGTACTATTTCCTTCTGTCCTGTATGTTGTCGTTTCTCTCGAATCTCTTGTTGCTTCTCTGGACTAATTTTGATATTGCTATCTTGTGCGAACGAGTCCGCAAAATGGTCAGCTGCTTGCTTTCTTGTTAAGATTTTTCCATCTTTATGTAGTGCAATTTTTGAGTTTCTCCCTGTGCCCTCGTCATTAAGCTGTTTTATTAGCTTCCACAATTTCCTTGTGTCTCTTTCAAAGTTCAGAGACTCCGTTTTCTCCTGCCAGCTTTTCCGTCTAGCCTGCAGCTTGGCCCTTTGAAATTTGGCTTTTGCATGCTGGAATTTATTGTGGTGCTCTTGGCTGGGTGTGGCCTCTGCTTGCTTTCTACACACTTCAACATCATTATGCAACTGTTCCAGTTCACTACTCCAGTAGGGTTTATATTGTTTACGGGCTCCTCTTGGTACTGTTTCTCGCGCTGCCTGTAGTATGCATTTCCCAAACTCTTCAACTGCTTTATTTATGTCTTTCTCAGTGTTCAGGTTTCTAACCAGTATGCTGATGCGATGCTTGTACATTGCCCAGTCTGCTTTCTTGTAGTTCCACCTCGAGAGGGTGCTGCTTTCACTTACAAGCTCATTTTCTACGGTTAGAAAGACTGGCCGATGGTCACTGCCACCAAGTTGTTTCCCAACAGTTCGTGTAATGTTCCACCCCAGGTCTGGTGAATGAAAAGCCAGGTCAGGTGTAGTTGAAGAGTGCCATGATCTCGAGTAGAAAGTATGTGGGTCGGACGGCTTGTTAATCAACATGAATCTATTCTCATCTTGCCAGTCTTCCAGTCTCTCTCCTCTCTGGTCCATGTGATCATAGCCCCAGCTCTGCGAGTGGCTGTTGAAATCGCCACACACAATCATTTTTTCTTTTAGTGGTAGAGTGTCCAGTGCCTGTGGGCGGTCACTTGGACAGTAGTAATTGATCAGATGTAGATCTGTATTACCTGTCTTAAGTTTAAGTGTCTGATACTCAGCCCCTTCCATGTAGACTTTGATTTGGGAAGCCATGATGTTATTTCTTACAAGGGTCAGTATCCCACCTTTTCGCCTGTTCTTTCGGTCAGATCGGTAACACTGGTAGCCTCTGATTTTGAAGGCTATATTTTCATTGAGGTGAGTTTCTTGCAAGCAACATATGCTTACTTTCTCTTTGTCCAGGATGTTTTCTAATTCAACTTTTTTGTTGCTGACTCCCTCCGCATTCCAGTGCATTATTTTAAGTCTTAGTTTAGTATGGCCAGTCGTCCTATTCTCATGTCCCCTGGCTCCACAGGACATCTGAGAAGGACCTCCAGTAGTTGGGGTTGGACCCTTTCGAGACATAGGGCCCGGCACTGCACCTGCCTGGGGGTCCAAAGCAGGGCGAGCACCATAACGATTAGCAGTAGTCGACATATTCCATTTTGCGTGATTGCGTGGCATCCTGATTTCTGTGGTGCGCCTCTTGGCTGGTTGCCTCCGTCTTCAGCACCTTTCTTTGCTAGAGCAGACTGTGGTCTCACTCGAGTGTAGATGTGTACGCGCGCACACGCCTGTCTGCGCATGCATGTCCGTGCATACACATCTAGAGCATACTGGTTATTTTCCGGCGCCAGAGACTCGCCGTCGCCCCTTCTCCTGTTAGTTTAAACAGGCCCGCCACGTGAAGGCCAGGAGTTGGACTTTTGCTGCATAGGTTATGTATTCACGAGCCATTGAGGTATTTGAGCAATGTTGGGCGCTCACCCCAACACCGCGCCTCGGCTACATACAGCAACATTTGGAACCCTATTAGGAAGCGAAACGTACTCTTCATTTGACCAATGTATGCCAATTTCCCAAGGTGTCTGCAATGTTGTATATCCATCTTCGTGCTGATTTACCCTTACCTTCCCCCCCCCCCCCAGAAACCATGTTCTACGCCCTTATCTTTTCCTAACTCTCCATCTCTACCAGGAAGCGAAACGGACTGTTGATATGACCAATGTACGCCAATTTTTGAGACGTAATGATATTTATTAGCACGTTTTCTTTGATATTCAGATCTTGAAGAATATCAGTATTTTTTCTTCTTCTTATTTCACGTTATTTGCAGAACTTGTTTGTAACATTTAAGTTACACAACCCAGTTTAGTTTAGTTTAGTCGTTTGATCAACATCACGACACACGGTTTAACCCATAAGTGCTCCGTTTCCTCCTAACTCAAACCTGAGTCTGGAGAAACGCAGCTCAATGCACGAACTCCGTTGCATCAGCGAGGATCCTGAAATACTTTGGGTAGATTTTTAACTCGAAATTTTGCCCGGGCAGCGCCGTTAGGCTACTCTTTTTCGATGTCCAACTGCCAGGGGATTTTTTACGTGCGCAACAATACACACGGACGTCCGATCTCACTACCCAGAGACCAGGGGAAATTTTATTACTGGAAGTCCATGTGGATTTTTTAAATAAAACCCGGGACCTCCAGCACTCGAGGCGGACACCATACCTCGAGACCACTCATCCCCCACAACCCAATTTTCTTGTTTAGTGTTTGAGAAATAGTCGCTGCCCACATCTGTATGTTGCCACGGGCAAGATGTTTGTTCTCAGAAACTATTACTTTCATGTGTTTTCCGGTGTTGTGACATAAGTTGCTAATTCTATTTAACTGCCATTGCCATTCTACGTTTGACTTTTTTTCTCACTACTGAATAATAACATGTTCAAATCCTACTATTCCTATCCGCTGTGTCTAATTTACTACGCATGACATTTTCACAGCATTGTTATCGACCAACTGCTTGTTCATTGACAATAGTTCATAGCTCAGCATTATATAACATGATGCATTTGTCCACATATCACTTCATGATTCTCAATTTAGAGCTTATTAGAAAACTTCTCTTTTTATAATACACACTTATTTGACTGTTCACATTATCATCTTGACTTTAATGTAAATATGCCATAATTGTTATTATGTGATATATTTTTTAAAATATAATTTTATCCTATTGTCAACCACTTAACTATTGTCTTATTATGCAAATATAGCATCGAAGCCTCTTATAAAAATTGTCGCATTACATGGATTGTGTTTATTGTTCTTTAAAACATAATCTGCGCATTGTTCTCACATCTCGTCTCGTTTATTGTTATTTATGAATGGTTTACTAATTTGATATGCGAATACCATAACGATTATTCCATAGCTACATTTTTAACATGGAGGAAAGAAAAAGCTGGAGTATATCGTCACAAGAGGAAAAGCTGGAGGGGAGGAGAAGTAGAGGGATACCAAGAGAATAGAGGCTGGAAAGTTTGAAATTTTGGAATAGAGAAATGTCGGTATCAGAAATTGTCCACAACACAAGCGACAAAAAGGGTGTAAACAGACATGATCGCCAGCGTCTCACGGAATGGCCTAAAAGAAGATAGTTTTTAACCATGCAAATACAAGTTCTAATGAATGTTTCACGACATATAAAGAGCCCAGGTGTGCAATGGCAAACTACTAAACACCCCAGACTATATCCGTGCCTGGCATTCCGTTTGTCATTTATTCAAATTCTCATCGATGCTAGGTATTGATTTGAAGTGACCGAGACATCAGGGTCGACCCAATCTTCACTGGGTACTAGGATATGTGCTGGAAAGTAAAATCGACTGGCGTGATACTGACCACATGATTTCTCGAGGGTCAGTTGTTCTGTAACAATATTGAGATAGTATCCTATACTCAGTGCTTTCTAATCACATAAGAGGGCAAAACCTACACTAATCTATGTGGAATAAAAGTATGAACGTACATAATATTTAAAAACAAACAACAAATGTCCATGCCTGGAGATATATTAGGTATATGGTACTAGTCTCATAGTTTATGGATCAATGGGCACTCTATGTGTGATGTGTTCAACATTGTGGGCCCGACTTAATTTCCCAGGAAATTGCATGTTACTCATTTTAGGCTGGAAGAACAGGTTGATTTAAATAGAACCCCCCCCCCCCCCCCCAAAAAAAAAAAAAAAAAAAAAAAAAAAAAAACAACAATACTCTCAATGGTGATTCTATCACATAATTACGCGGCGAGCAGGTAGGTGTCCCTGCCACTTGGCCATCCCGACTCTCCATGGAAACATAAATACATTTAGTGATACATCTAGTTGAAGATCGTGGATTGTGGTGCACCATAGGCCATTGGTGATGACGACTTGTGTAAATTTGGTATTGCTTTGCTTTTTCCATCTTATATGAAATAGGTATATACTTTATTTGAGCTTTCATAAACAGATGCACGTGATGCCATCATTTTGGGAGCTCTGAAAGTGGTGTTAAAGTTAGTTAAAATAAATGTTAGTTACATATCCTTTACAGGACGTAGCAGCCAACTCCGGCATTTTAAGTTTATGTTCAGTAGTTTGCCATTGCTGTCTGAACGACCAGCACTAACACCATTTTATGGACACCATCACAAAGTGGTCTGCTTCCAAATATCCAGCAACTGTGTTTCGAACGTGGTATGCGAGATTAAGAAATACATACGTAATCTCTTTGCCACAGAACCGTCTTAAAGTTATTTACGGATATTATTATTTTGATTTTTGGTTTTTGCGAAAGGAACACAGTTACTGCACACGAATAGCTCCAAAAGTGCTCATGTCGCATTTCAAAGATTGCACAAGGAACATCTCAATACAATACACCATCTCCTTCCATACGAACAGCAGAGAACCTATTAACCGTATTTTATACTGAGGTATACATGATATTAAAATGCTAATTTATTTGAAATTTCAATGCAACATGAGACAATGATAAAATAGGCTGATTGTTGGATATGACCTAGATTAGGACATACCTGTAGAATATTCAATACTGACTAACATACATGAGAGACCAGGTGGACACATATTCAGAATGCAAATAGTACTACCATTATTGGGACTACTCGCTTGTTGTTCAAGATATGGACGGTGTGCGTATGGGGATGTCTTGAGAGCTATGATGTCGGCACTTGACTAAGCACAACTAATGATAATTCCAACGTTACATAATTGCTATTGTATTGATCAGAAACATAGAAAACGACAAATAATAATAAATTACAGATATTCGTTAATTGGCGTCTGCGCAAAACAGAAGGGCTGCAACGGTATGACAGCATCGCCAGCGTGGAGCGAATGGAGAAAACTAAACAAGCACAAGTGAATCGATTCATTCATTCATTCAGTAGCATGTCCTTTGCAGAACCTCGCTCCCATAACAACTTTCCGGAAAACCTCTCGATCATAAGCAAGATGTCCCGCGTCCGCTACTAGCGATGGATAGGGCAAACTGAGACACCTGAGAATAGTATAACTAGGAATCCCTCAGGCAAATGAAACTGAGAGCAAGATTTAAAAACACACGGGGAATAGCATTAGTGTCATAAATGGATAATATGGAGAGGACATTCGCGGGGCTGCATGAGACAGCAAAGGATGGGGCAACATAGGGTGAGCTGGTTGAGGGTCTATTATCCCCCCCCCCCCAAAAACAAAAAACAGGGAGTAGGGGGGGGGGGGTCAGGGGTAAAGGACATTTATTGAAAGACAGAAGATCAAGTGGTTTGGCCATGTTGTTAGAATGTAACACAAGCAACTAGCCTGACATCAAATATCATCTGCGACGAGACCAAGAGAACGTCCCAGAAGAAAATGGATTGACGACATCAAAGACATCGTACAATCACACGGAATGACACTATCAAGCACCGCCCACCGGACGCTGAAGCGCAAATTAATCCTCCCCACGACGCTTGACAGCAGAAGTGGAAGATGATGATTATGATGACGATGATGATACGCTCTGGACTAACAAAAATTATATATATCCATATTGTATGCTGAAAACACACATACACAGACACATACACACACACAGACATGCACACACGTGTACACACACACACACACACACACACACACACATACAAACACGCCTGTGCTTAAGAAGGTGGAAAACAGATCAGACCTAGTCGGCCGTTACTAAACGTGTGCAACAAATCACAACACTTTGTTCTTTAGTTGTCTGGTATGAAGCTGACCTTCACAAACATGACTCTCTAACTTCTCTGTCTTGCTACCCTTTTATTCAAGTCTTCGACATCCAGCTCGCTATGTTCTCCAGTCGCCCTCCAACGCACTGCCATCACTGGATTTCCTGTATTGACACACCCCATGAAATGTGTTCCTTCACCTACAGCCCATATACATGATCCAGCAATGCCTGCAGTAGCTAGCCCAACAGTTCCCACCATTTTCTCCCTCCACGACACTTCCAGCACTGCTCATATAACATCACAAAGATCAGCAGAGCAGGTTCCATTCTATCACTGTCCCTACTCCGTTCAATCTCATAGTGAAGTTATAATAAGGTAAATCACAAGGCTCATATTAATAATCATGTGACTTAGTTAGCCACAGTTATGATATTAATTTCAGAGGACTGTTGTCCAAAGCGTGAAATAGTGAGCAGTAGGTATTTATTGATGTAATTACTTAATGACTCTACAGATCCACCAGCTAATAGATATATGCTGGCGTGAAGGACAAGTCCCACAGGATTCAAAGATTCAAACACCATAACACTATACAAGAACAAGGGCGATCGAAGCGACTGTAACAACTGTAGGGGTATTTCACTTCTGTGTACTGTTGGGAAAGTATTTGCCAGAATTGTCCTGCGCAGACTTCAAGTCCTAGGAGATCAAGTCTACCCCGAATCACAGTGTGGCTTTCGACAGAACCGGTCTACCATTGATATGATATTCTCATTGCGACAAATGCAAGAAAGTTGCCGGGAACAAAATCAATCACTGTTTATTGAATTCATCGACCTCACAATGGCATTTGATTTGGTCAGTCGTAATGTCTATTCACTTCTATTGAAATATTCCTTTCGTAATCAGGATGCCAGTATATACATTCACTCACGCTCAGATGGCGGCCTCTATAATGCTCAGAGATCGAAGGCCAAGACCAAAATTAGGAGGGTACTAATCTTCAACGCTTGTTCTGAATTTGATTTAACAATTAACAAAAAGAAGACACAGATTATGTTACAAGGTGCACATGGGGTACCATCAATCTTTATTGACGACGCCGAATTGGAGATAGTAGACCATTTTACATATCTAGGATCAGAGGTAAATAGCAAATTATTCCTAGATCAGAAAATCAACATCAGGATTGGTAAGGCAGCAACAACAATGAACATGTTAACAAAAAGAGTCTGGGAGAACAGGAAGCTTACTGCCAAAACAAATGTCCTCGTCTAACAAGCCTGTGTCCTTAGTTCTTTATGGCAGTGAAACCTGGACAACTTACTCACACCAATAGAAACGTTTAAACAGCTTTCATATGCGGTGTCTGCGAAGAATACTTGGTATTAAGTGGCAAGACAAAATCACAAATACTGAAGTATTGGAAATATCAGGTTGTGTGACGGTGTGTTCCATGCTCAGTGTTCGTAGTCTTAGACGGAGGACACGTTAGGAGGATGGATGATGGTGGAATACCAAATGACATCTGTTTTTGATGAATTACAGATGGGTAGAACATATCAGGGTCGGCCTCTACTACGATACAAAGATGTGTGTAAGCGGGACATGATTGATACATACATTGATAAAGCACATTGGGAGCAAGTCGCCGCTGAACGTGTTGCTTGGAGGGCAAATTTCAGAAATGGAATAAAGGCAAAGGAGAAAATTATTGCAGATAAAGCACACACAGAGCGTGAGAGACGTAAGATGGTGCATGATGGCATAAATGACCGTGTTTTCACATGCATCCACTGTGGACAAACATTTACAGCACGAATTGGCCTTATCAGCCACAATCGCCACCGCCATGGGTTGTAGTTATTAAGCCTTTTTGAAGTACAATGTAACACACTATCGTCTGTCAAGACGGAAAGGTGCCAATACTGCTTAAGGAAGCAACGTGAGCTAGAAAAGAGGGTAAAATAAAAAGGGAGACTTTATTCCCAAACGGGGCCCTGGAACATGTATTACTAACATGTATTCCCTAACCCTACCCCTAACCCAAACCCTAACCCTAACCCCAACCCTAACCCAAACCCTAACCCAAACCCTAACCATAACCCTAAACCCATCCCTAACCCTAATCATACACAATAGTACTTGCTTGTCCTCTTTATCTTCAATTATATGTGTATATATATACTTAATACATTATACTGGCCCCCCAATGATATGCCAATTTGTACTGCTCTCTAATATAGAAGATATAGACGTCACGTGACCAGAACCGTTTGGGAATAAACACTTCGAAATAAAAATGCTATAGTGTGTTTTTTTGTTTGTTGCCTCAATATAAAATTCAATATCTCAGTAACCAACTGAGGGACAATGATGAGATTTAGCATATAACCTTATCATTATGTCCACCCAACACAAAAAATTTTTGTTCTGGAGATTGTACAGCAGATTTCAATGTTTGTTTATATGCCGTATATATTTTATATCCCCCGCATTCATTCCATCATTTTAAGAGTATTACCGTTTCAGCAAGACACACCCCCCGCTGTTTTTGAATTTTGTCTGCGCGGTTTTCGCTTTTGGCAGACTGAGGGAATTTATGTGGGGTAGTTCAGAGGTGTCGTCAAACTGTGGGTTCTTTCATGAAACGTGATTATATAAATAAACTAGCTGGCTCGGCCCGGCTCCTGGCGGGGATCTATCTATCTATCTATCTATCTATCTATCTATCTATCTATCTATCTATCTATCTATCTATCTATCTATCTATCTATCTATCTATCTATCTATCTATCTATCTATCTATCTATCTATCTATCTATCTATCTATCTATCTATCTATCTATCTATCTATCTATCTATCTATCTATCTATCTATCTATCTATCTATCTATTTATCTATCTATCTATCTATCTATCTATCTAATCTATCTATCTAATCTACCTACCTACCTACCTACCTACCTGCCTGCCTGCCTGCCTGCCTGCCTGCCGACAGACCGACCGTCCGACCGACCGACCGACCGACCCACCGACCGACCGACCGACCGACCGATCCACCCACCCACCCACCCACCTAGTCAGCCAAACAGCCAGCCAGCCAGCCACCCACCTACCTTTCTGCCTACCTACCTACCTACCTATCTACCTTTCTGTCTGTCTGTCTGTCTGTCTGTCTGTCTGTCTGTCTGTCTGTCTGTCTGCCTACCTGCCTGTCTGTCTGTCTGTCTGTCTGTCTGTCTGTCTGTCTGTCTGTCTGTCTGTCCGCGCTATTAAATATTGATAAAAGTTACTGGAAGAAACGTCACGACCATGTGTTGAAAGAGGAAGAGGACTATTGGAGAAAGGATGGATTGAATTTTATGCAACCGAGAGCAATCATCAACCTACTGGAATCATCCGACACAGATTAAAGTCTGAGCAGATCGCAGACCTTAATCTACGTACACACTTACTGGGATATTTTGCTCCAAATATTCAGACGAATTGCAGGCCCTAAACATCACAGCATCAACATCAGCTGAAGAAACAAGAAGGAAATGAAAAATAAGGTAAGAAATATATTCCTTCCACTTTCCTGTTAATTTACAAATTATTTACCCCGTGCCTCTGTAAATTCTCTGTCTTTACTAATATTAAAAATTGCACCCCTCTCGGGATTCTCCGTGGTGAAGTGGTCAAGCCGTCTGACTCGGGCTCCGAAGATTGTATGTTCGATTCCGGGCCGCGTCCTTCATTTCACGAGTGTATTTTTTCGGAGACTCCCGAGGGTCGTCGCTGGAGCTACGGAGTTCGTGCTTTGTGCGACGCTTTCCGCGCTGCGGAAAGAAACTGAGCCTTATGGGATAAAAACCCGGTGCAATGCAGCCAACCCTGTCGATTTTAAGCTAGTTCTTTCATTGCACCCATTCCCATACGAATCCGGATACGCCTTTTTGTGTCATCAGAATTTGCAGGTCTCCCATTACCGTAAAAATAACTTTGTTAGCAAGAAATCACTAGTTGTTCAGCAAAACATCAAAGGAATGTTGCCGCTTTCAATGATTTAAGTTGTTTTTTGGACCTATCAAAGACATATTCCTTGGGTGGGGGTAAATATAAGACGGCTGGAAAAATTTCATAACGATGCAACAGACAGTTTTCAAAATAATTGATCGTGACTGAAGGCAAACAAATGTGGACATACTATAATATGCTATCAGTTTATAACTTGTATCTTACATTGTCATGCAACGACTTCAGGCAGATAACCAGGGGTTTATGTTACGTTTTATTAGCATTGTTATTAATTATCTCCCCTCTCATTCTTTGTCTGCGAAATTAGAACAATGCAATCCTATCGCTCAAGAGGCACAGTGGAAATTAACATTTGTTACTGAACGTAAGGTAATAATAACAATAATGAAAGTGGACATAATAGTTATAGATAAAACTACAGAATGAACCAAAAATCATACCCACCAATGAAGGAAATCAAAATGTCACAGCTTTCTCCATTTTCAACAGCAACTGGGACCTCCACAAAGAAACATGGTGTAGGCTGGTCTTAATACCGTTTTAACAATACATATATGTAACAGTATTAAGAGCCTAACATATCCTATCAGGAAACAAACTGCCTTTTGCAAGTGTAGTTACAAGTGGAAGAGACACAGACTCGGCAATATCATACGGTGCTGACATACTCTTCATCTTGTTAAATGCTGTTTTTGCTTGAGTTATTACACATTGAAGTTCCTTAACATATCTTAAATCTAATGTTAATAAAGTCCCAAATAATAAAATACACAGTCTTGTTTCAGAATAGTTCATGTGCCT
>OY992881.1:94972875-94985375 GCA_963921405.1 Cepaea hortensis | reverse complement strand
GGAATGGTAGAGGGAGGATGGGAAAGAAGGCTTAACATATAACATTATACGCAGTATCAAGTTACTCAAAGTGGTGTTCACGACAAGTACTAATCGTACACCAATATAACCAGCCATTCGATTATAATATAGGTTAGTCCACGACACTTAGCAAGAAATTCCCTAATTCCGTGTACCCTGACAATGTCAACTCTTCTGCACCATAACAACTTGAGGACATACCGTGATAACCCATCTACCGTGTCAACACTATTATTTTATGTCTAAATCCAACTAATAAGCCATGGCAGCGTGGGCGATCATGTTTTGCCATCTCACAAGATCACCAGAGTTGTGGATCAGCTCTGTGTTCTTGTCTTGACCAAGCTCCGTGGCCAAGCCAACAAAATATGTACCTCTTTTCCATACACTTCTCTCCCCCCCCCCCCCTTAAATCTTGAAAGATGTCACTAAGTTCTCTAATTTGTTACTCCTCACTACTTGCAAGTCAAAGATATGGTTTTACTTTTGTTTGTCTTTATATCTCATCCAGTCATGTTTTTCTGAGTCCCAGTATTTTAAATACTTCATTGTTTGTTTTCTTCCCTGCGATGGTAATCTCCACCTTGTTGTCTATATAACCGCATTCCAACATCTTCAATTTTAGCATCGAATTGTTAATTTATTCTCCAATTTTGAGCAGTATACTATCATCAAAAGTGTGTTCAACACCAATAGTCTTAATTGTCATTCATAGTTTAGCTGTATGTACACGATAAGCTGTTTCACATTGGTGATTTCTTCTTTCGCTTTTCCTGATCTCTTTCTTATTTTTTGCCCGACACTCGAAATTAAGTAAAGAATCCTTTTACTTGCCTAGGTGGCATCAGGCACAAGATGCTACGCCCATATTTTATAGACTAAACGGCTGTTGGTGGTTGACTTAGTCAGTATCTCTCCGGCTGTTCTTACTCGCCAAAATGTTTGCTAGTAAGCACTTTAGGATGGGTTGACCTGGGAGCCATGATCAATTTTACAAATTCGAATATGCGTCGATCGGAATCGAATCCATGGCCACCAAGTGTGCACGTATGTGTCTAGCCACTACCCATACCCGTCATTATGTATTATTAATGACCCAGAATGAGAAAATGTTGATCTAGTTAAGTGCCTTTGCATTCACTATATTGTTTTCTAATATATTGGTACTATCTAACTAATAATCAAAGTTTATATTGATTTTTATTTTTAAATTATTGTCGTTTTCTTTGCTTAGCTGATCTACTATTCTTACGGAGATCCGGCACAATTTCCGATAAGGGTTGCGTCAGCAAGACATCAGGTCTTGTTTATACCTGTTATTCTACTGATGAGTTATTGTCTTCTCTTTGTTTGTGTGAAAACATTCTCCGTATACACATTGAGTCAAGCTGAAAAACATCTTATGGATGTAGAAATGTAGTTTCTGAGGAAAATACAAAGAATACCATGGACAGACAGAAAAACCAATGAACAAGTCCTTCAAGAAACAAATGAAGATCGTAAACCGATTTGAGACATTAGACGTAGACAGTCAACATTTTTTGGGCATGTTAGTTAGTCGCGGTTCCAACTTCACAGCAACGGGTCGTCCCCATTATGCTCCGTTCCTGTGCCAGTGAATATCACATAAAACGCTCCCCACTGCCCAATGTGAAAAGTGGAAAAGACAGGAGTCTCGACAAACAACAGCCCGCACAGATACACTGTGCATAATGCCGCCACCAGAATGTCAACACAATAGTCCCCCACGAAACATCCAGTTTATCTCTGATGGAATCGGCAGTCATTTTCCCATCTGGATGTTTCCTAGATGTTCACCCACACAGTCCACGAAAATACAGTTCATCGTCGATGGCAGTGGCAGTCAACCAGAAGCCCAGCAGCCACGCATTTCTGCATAAGGCAAAAACCGGTCAACTCTGGGACATAGCCACCTGCCATCGCTCTGAACATGCAGTCACGTTCCAAAAAACCTCGGGCAGATCCAAAAGCATTTCACACGAAACTCACAGCTCACAGTGTCGCGCCACGCACTCACTCAGTAGCAGGGCGACGGAACCATAGCCTCCTTAGTCGCCTCTTACGACATGCGTGGTAGGCTACAGTGCTGCTATTCTTTGCTTCCCTTATGGGCCCCGGCAACACACGGGAGCATGTTTTGGGCATGTTATGAGAAGAAATGGATCGGAGAACTTGGTGACGACTGGTAAGATCGAAGGGAAGAGACCAAGGGAAAGACCGAGAAGTAAATACCTGGATGGATTGGCCACGTGGCATGGTCGAGTCAGAAACACGGAGCTGATCCACGACTCTGGTGATCAATTGATTTGGCAAAACATGACCGCCCACGCTTACCGGCATGGCGCATGATGGATGGATACACATTGAATAGATATGCAAATAACTCACATCGTGGTCTCACATTTCCATTTTAAGCGATACAGACATTAGTTATCTAATCACGATCATCATTATTATTAACATCTTCTAATTTTGCCGTTAAGCGGAGTGTCGCCCACCGTTACGGTATTTTAATTATAAGAGGTAGGAATTCCTGCCAAAGGGTTAGCCGACAGACTCTTTAAATTGTGGCTCGTTTTAAGAAGGGTGTATAAAGGGATGGTCCCGATAGAAGAGACTGGGATTAAGTTGGAAGACACAAGGCGGAAGATGAAAAAACACGCGTGACCATAGGAAGACCTAACACGAAATGTTTAATTTATCTGGCCGGGTGCTTTTGTCAGATAGTTTAGCAACCTGTTAAGTACTACACTTCCGCACACTCACTCGCACACCTTGCTTTCAAAGAATCAAGAGTGGAGTACGAGGTTGCAGTTACAAAACAAATTATTATCTGTTTAATTTTTAAACAATTATACAAATATAGTTAGTTCAATCTGTGAACTAGAGCAAACGAATTCTTGTGTTAATGGACTACAGACATAACTATGTCAGCCTATCTCTGTTGAGATCTCTAGTTCAACAGCTCATCACACACATACAAACCAATGCAGACACAGACACTCGTAGACGATATGCCGACACGAAGTGAATCTCACCTAGAGTTAGAGCTAAACTTAATCATGTTTAGGTAAGGTAGTCGATAAACAAGAAGCTTCTCGATGCTCCTCCGGTATGCTACTTGTGCTGTCCACTAGCTTTTCTTTAAAATGTCAACCAGTTACTGGTTAATTCAACAGCATGTTTCTCCGGTCTTACGCAGATTGTGAGCTCTTAAAAGATCATCACGTAATGATCAGATATGATAAGACAGCTACAATTTCGTGAACACGCCTGTTATTCACCAACGCTTTGTCCGTTTTAAAACGGGCGAAGTCCGTTGTGTTCTATCTCCGATAATATCGTACTGATTGCATATCGCAGTTAACCCTAGGTCTCGGAGGTGAAGGTAGAACTATATCTTCAGTGTCTCCAGCCACATTGACTTTACAGGCTTAGATAAGCCGTCGAAGACTGGGGGTGGGGGGGGGGGGGAATATGACGTCATTTCAATATATGACGTGGTAATAAATGCCGTCTCTAGTACTGCTGGGTATTTTTGCGGCAGACTGTCGCATGACGTCACTATTTGCTATTATGACGCTAAACTCGGGTGAGAATGTAACTCGTTCATTAGCGCTATTGTAGTTTGCGTGATGTATTATATCGATCTAGGTGTCAACTAGTCACAAGGAGGACTACTTGACGTTCTAGTTCCCAGTGAATGACAGTTATGGAAATTGGATACAGTCATCCCTTGTGACTTTAGTGACGGTATAATGCCTTTGATGGCGTCAGTCCATTTTCATCTTGTTTAGCGCCGGCGGTGGTAAATAATGGTATTTAATTCTAACGAGGTAGCCGAAAAATTTAATCTTCTACCTGTCAGTGTATGTGTCACGCGGTGTTGAACCGCAACTCTTTTCATGCATATCATCTCGTTGAATTTAAGCCTGTGCGATTTAGACAACGTCCAATTTTGGCATTGGTAGCATAAGATTGCTATGAATACGCTATTTATTATCTCTAATTTTGCTGATATATTTATTTTGGTGTTTTAGAGTCTGTAACAGTTGACATATAATCGTGCCTAATTTTTCTCAACTGTCTAATATAGACAGGGCAGTTAGACATGCCTCCAGAATGAAGTGTGGTTATTATAGATCTCCCTAGATTTTAATGTGAGCACTGAAATAACTGATAATCCATTTCTCGATATTAATTATGTTCCCGTTTGAGCTCCACATATAACTGCCATTATTCCTTGCACCGTTTTTCCCCCTTAGAACTGATTTTACTACGAATTGTACCTAGTGATGCACTAACACCTGCTTATATCAAAACTATAATACTACGTTGTTTCTTTTTCCTGTTATTGATAGTTCTCCTCCTCAGGCTCCTTCTCCTGCTACAATTTCACCACATCTTCATTCTCCTCTTCTCCTCCCGCTGCCCCTTCATCTGCTTCTTCTTCTTATTCCACCCTTTATACCCGTTTGGGCATATGCCCTCAATCAACTTAATCTAACTTTTCCTTTCCTTAATTATCCCACGCAGCTTTGCTCATGTCATTCTCATAACAATATGTTTCTACTTCCCTTCTCCGTGCGTGTTTAGGCCTTTTGCACTGTGTATTCCAGACAATGACGTTTCTTGCTTTGATGTTCTCAGATTATCTCAATGGTGTCCAATTCATCGCCAGCTTCTTATCTTCATTTCTTGGTTCATTAGTATGTGTCTAGTTTTCTCTATGGGATCCTCATTGGCGATTCTGTTATACCATGTCAGTCCTTCTGTTTTTCTTAGTTACCAGTTAATCGGGTGGGCTTGCTATCAAATGTGACAGAAAACTGCTATAGTAAAGACAGGAGCACGGACGGACTCGGGTTTGGCACCTGAAATTGTCGCTTGCCAAAGAAAGGGAAACAATTGGTCACATTTTTTCTTGCTCTCAGGCCTACAAAATGTAATGACGCTGTCATATCACATACCAAACCCTTAGACAAAACTGCTTCACGGAACCAATCAGTGAATGTTTGTAGTTTCTTGTAATCGTTATTGATGTTATTTAGCTATTATTCGTTATACGCGATTCCAACTTCACGGCAGTGTCACACCATAATGCTCCGTTCCGGTGCCATTAAATATCACATCAAATGTTCATCAATTCCCCATGTGAAAAGTGGAAGATGTCAGCAGTTTCCAAAAATCAACAGCGCGCACAGACGTACATCCATAAGGTCGCTGTCAGAATGCCAACACAACAGTCAGCCACTAAAATTAAAACTCATCGTCGATGGAAGCCGAAGTTAGACACTCATTACTGTAGAAGTCATCAACAACCGGTCATCCGCCATTTTTCTGAACATTCAGTTTACAATACAAACCATCGTGGAAAGATGTAAAAGCCTTTCCCACGAAACTCACGACTCACAGTGTTGCTCCACTCACTTAACGGAACCGTGTAATACGAGTCCAAAGTGAGGATATGCTCAAGCAAACCGTAGCCATATACAAAAACACTTCAGAAGCCTTAATAGCTCAATAGCCTATCCACCATATTGGATGATCTCAATGTTATGATCCATATATTAGTATAGTTTTAATGTTAAAATTGAATATTATGCTTGCTTGCTTGCGTTCGCTGGCTGTATCTCGGATGAAGACATCCTGTTATCCCACATCAGTGTGATGTCATACCGGACTGAGGTTTGCTTGAGTATCCGTTGTCTGATGTCTGGCTTATTGGTGTGCAGACTGGTGGGCCTCGCCGTGCAGGCAGACACTCTCCGACTTCAGAAGAATCAGCAATCCTACTACGTTAGCCAGGACCCGAATGGACCTGTTGCCCAGGACGCACGACTAGGACGTGTTAGTAGGTCTTGGCCAGTATAGAACCTGACCCTGGTGCCTTGGAAACACCTCTGCGTCCCATTGAATATTATGGGTTCGGTGCTAAGTTTAATTTACTTTTTACTTCCCTACATTTTACAATGCCATTTGCATTTTTATTATATCTTTATCTCTTCCGCCATCTTTGTTTTTGTTTAAATAGACACTAATACCGTTATTTTGTTTCAATATTCAGGACTAGCAGTCTCCGATATGTGCTCGCTTATATCGCTGTGCTGGTTTAACGTTTGCTACACACCGGCTGTCACTAGAGCAGATTTACCATTTGATGCTAAGGAAACGGCCTATCTGACTGCGGGAATACCACATATTGCCTTCAGCCGAGTGACAAGTTGGATCACGGCAATAATCACACTGGAGAGATGTCTGTGTGTCACGTATCCTTTACAGGTAGCTTGAATAGTAATACATTACCTCAACAACCGCTTCTTAGTTTACTGCTAATATTGCTTCTACTTTCTGTTGTTGTTTCTTGTTCGTCTTGTTCTTGTTATACTTGCCCTAGCTCTTGCTAGTCATCATCATCACAATCAGCATCATTATGTTTATTTCTTTCTTCTGATTTTCCTCCACCACCACAATCTTCCCCACCTCATTTTTTCTACTTATTCTTCCTTTTGTTGTTGTTGTTGTTGTTGTTGTTGTTGTTGTTGTTGTTGTTGTTGTTGTAGTTCTTCTTCTTCTTCTTCTTCTTCTTCTTCTTCTTCTTCTTCTTCTTCTTCTTCTTCTTCTTCTTCTTCTTCTTCTTCTTCTTCTTCTTCTTCTTCTTCTTCTTCTTCTTATTATTATTATTATTATTATTATTATTATTATTATTATTATTTTCCTCCTCCTCCAACGCTTCATCATCATCGCCTTCTTGTTTTTTTTTTTTTTTTTAAATTGCATTTTACAATTATGAAACTGTCGGTTCTCTCATTACATTTTACAACCTCCCTACCTACATTATTACAATTTATGAGACTATTGGTTCTCTCACTAGTTTTACTAAGTCCATGCATATATTATTACCAATACTGCGACTGTTATAAATCACTATGTTTATTCCAGGTGAAACAACTCATTACGAGCAGACGTATGGCAATCATCATCATCTGTGTGTTTATTACTTTACTAGCGTGTGAAGCACCGGTATATGCTGCAGCTGGACTACGTATGAAATTTTTCCCCGCAAGAAACAAAACTATACTTGGTATTGTTTCCACCCCTGACAGACACCAGGTAGAAACAATTTCTTTCACCATCAACAACTTCTTCTTGCCGCTTGCAGCCTTCGTTGTTATCATCTCATGTACAGGGATACTTGTTGTGAGCCTTCAGAATCAGACAAAATGGCGGACACAGTCAACCAATCAAACGGATCAACGTAACCAAAGTGTAGCTAAAATGGTGGTCATGATCTCAGCTCTCTTTATCTCCTGCTTCGTCCCTATGTCAATATTTGTGTTAGTTGTGGCCGTTGAGCCTGATTTTAACTCAGGTGGAAAGTCAGAATATGTTAGTATCTACACAGGTGGCATTGGTTTTGTTTTAGAGTCAATAAATTCATCTTCAAATATCTTTATATATTACCGCATGAGTATTAAGTACAGGAACACGTTTTCTGTGATTTTCCGCAAAAGTGTCAGTTTGAAATCTTAAATAATTAATCTTTTAACACTGGTTATACGAATGGAAACAGCATGGAGGTTCTCGTTATCGCATGTATGACGCAAGACTACGAGAACAACAGACTGGCATATGAGAGTCGTGTGGGACTGGCTGCCACAGAACTTAGAAACATTTTCCAGCACAAACGCCGCCAATTATGAATAATTCTTAGTATAAGAAAAGAAGACACACTCAACCAACCAAGATGGAAGAATGCTCTTGTATATAAACTATGACTAAAAAGCCACAATATGTCTGAATTGCCAATTTGCTGCCTAAAAAGCTAAGAGAATCTGCAGAATGCATTGCTGGAATGTTAGGACTATGTGTAAACAGAGAAAGACAATGCATATTAAAGAGATATCATATTATAAGATGAACGTTTCGGGATTGGTTTCAATGTGGAAAGGAGCAAGCAATAAGTTCTAAACACCGCTGAAACGATGATATTCCAATGCCATACATAGGAAAATGTTCGGACTGTTATAGAGTGGTATTAAAGCTATGTAACGAGAGAGATAAAGCAATAATAAAATGGGAAGCAGTGAGTTTTAAAATAATAACATCAAAAGTTATAACCACATACATAAAATAAACATGAATGTAATACAGTGTTACGCACCAACAAATGGTACGGATGAATAACTTAGAGATGAATGACAAGAAATTTCAAAGCACTATAGTCAATCAAGAAATGGCATAACATTTTCATGACTGACATGAATGTCAAGATAGGATCGGATAACACTGGATATGAAGAGCTGACGGGAAATACCGATGTGGATAAAGATCGAAAGAGGAGAATTTGTTAAATAATTTATGCGCAGTGAATACATTTGAGATAGGCGGACGAGTTTTTGTTTATCACAAACAACATTATATAACGTAGGTATAACACAATTAAAAAAAGAAGACAGAAACAACAAAGGGATCATATCTATATTAACTGGAAATATAGATTGTTTACGTACGAAATAATATTTACAGAATTTGCAGAGATAGATTCAGATTAAAATCTGCTGTTTAATAAATTAATTTGAAATCAAAGTAACAAATAGCATCTTATAAACATGAACAACCTAACAATTTAGAATAACTCAGTGCCATGTAGCTATGAGCAGGCATACAGTACCAGTATTAGGTACTAATAGAAGGCCTACGGTACAGCTAGCGATCAACAAGAACAGAGTAGAGTTAACAATCACCCCACAAACCTGTTGAGTGATAGTAAGGTTATCACGAGAGAAGGGAGATCACTCAAGACTCCATGAATTTGAGAAGGACGGAAGTGGGGTCACGGCGAAGAAGGATGAACCGTCAGTTAGGTTGGAACTGCGGTGTTGGCTGGGTGTAAAAAACGTATGCAAGCGTTTCTGAACATCATGCAGAATACTGAAGGCTGTCAGTTATAATTATCAGCATGCCTCTTGACAGAATAGAGTGTCCAGTCAACGCGCTATGTTGCATCAACGAAGAATAAGCTGGGTTGTCGGTGTCAACAGCTGACAGCTCTCTCTTGTCCAAAATGGCCTGCAGCAGAAACAACAGTAAGTTGGTCTGACATTTAAGCCTATACGTTAGCACAAGTGGTGGTGTAGGAATCTGAACGATAGTAAACTGTACATATTAATATTGACAGTTATTCCATTCGTTATATGTTTATTGCTGGATACATCCACCCTCCTATGTATTTGGAGCACGATGTCATTTGGTGTACGTTTGGAGATAACCATGTCCAGAATAAAGACACTGTGCAATTCTAGGACGTTGAGTTCCTTCTACTACAGTTGCACCGTGTTTGTGTGTCTCGAGGAAATTGTCAGCTACTTGCGCGACGAGCCCTAGAAGTGAAGCAGGAATTTGGCAAGTTGGCGTCTTCTTAAACCACGAAACACCCATTAAAGGCGTCACAAAGTCACCGAAAGTCACCCAAACACAAGGAACGATTGTCACAGAAAGATGAATATATTCTTATAACATAATGCACAATCGAGCAGTACACCTGCAACCACAGCCCACACAGCCAGCACGAATACAGCACTTCCAGTCGTGAGCATGTTTTATTAGTGTTGTACAACGTCTTTCTACAAAAAGAAGATAGCATTCATCTGCTAAATTTAACAGTGGACCGTGTACAGGTAGTAAGTCTACTGTAGAGTACACGAATTTCGTCATTTTGCTGAAGAGAAAATTACCAGCAACACAGCAACGAACTTAGTTGCGGAGTCGACCCATCATCTGACAGGTGTAGAATCACTTCATTTCAAGTATATATGCTTTAAAAAGACAATTATTATCAAAATAACTATGAATATCTATCAGATTCAAGACAGCGATGAAGAAACTTCAAAAACATCAAATATCCGCAGTCAGTAGTATAGACATTGAGATCGATCATTATCGGAGGCTCCCATCAAAGTGCAAAATGTTCTACAATCAACCGTACACCCTTGTATGGGCCCTGAAAGCGTGACTGGACCATCAACAGAAATCAACAACGACGCCGGATCATCACAACAGGCCAGTTGAATTGTCTGTTTGTAATTGTTTACATTTTGTCCGGTGGTTCAGAGGTGTATTATTCGGGCACGTTCTCCATTGATTGTATGTCTGCATCTTAAGTGTTTGTGGGTGGTTGGTTGGGTTATATTTGTGCCTGAATATTGTTCATGCACAAAGGTACGTTCTATTCTATCGGCAGCCAAATTAAGTGTGATAATGTATTATAGAAATTTAACTGCTGTTTAGAACCCGTGTTGTTTTGTAACATCGTCCGTCTATACGTCGTGACTATATGTTCTCAGTGTTTCTTTACATAAAATTGTTCACAGTTGTCTGCGTTTAAGGTAGTTTATATTTCTCATAGGAATTATCGTTTGTTCTGTGTTGTAAAATATTCTTTACATTGTGACAATAGACCAGCGTCACACACCGACTACATCACTGCTCACATAGACAGAGAACACCTCCAGTCGGGGTGGATACCACCGATCTTGACATACACATAGATACTCTTTTGTGGTTAAGTAGACATAAGTTATTAGTCAACCATGTCGTCACTCCAAGTATTCATAGCCTTGTGTGAAAAATATGGCTTGTCAGGGCCTGATCTTGCGGCATGGGCCAAGCAAGAATTGAAAGGATTTCAGACACAACAACGAGAAGAGAGAGAGAGAGAGAGAGAGAGAGAGAGAGCAGCAGCAAGAGAAGAGAGAGAGAGAGGATCAGGCAGCTCTAGAAAGAGAGAACAGAGAATCTCTAGAGAGTCAAAAAGAAAAAGAACTTGATCTAGAGAAAGAGAAAATAGCAGCAACAGATAGAGAGCTGGCCGTAGAAAGAGAAAGGCTTGCATTTTAAAAGGACAAACTGGCAACCGAGTTAGTAATGAAAGATAAAGAGTTAGAAGGCAACTTAAAGGTAAAGACTCTTGAGAAAGATCAGGAGGCTGAAATAGCTCAAGCAAAAGCTTTGGACCCCATTAAACGGTACCAGGGTCTCATAAGAAACTATACGGAAGGCGATTCAATATATATACTTTGAGGTTCTACTGAACAATTATAAAGTGCCAGCCTAAGAGTGGTCGATACATTTTCATCGCTATCTTGCCCTCGAACCTTTGAAGGTCGTAGAGGTTATACCTGAGAACCCCCGAACAACTATAATTATATCAAAGAAAGGGTACTGGCACATTTTTCGTTAGATCAAGCGGGTTTGCGCACCAAATTCAAAACATTGGCACCGAAGGCTAATCAGAACTTCTTAAATTACGCTTCGGATACCCAGTCACTTTTTGACAAATGGCTTAAGTCAGCCAATGTAGGCTTGGACTTTAACAAATTACGTGACCTCATGTTGAGGGATAAACTAATTTCTTCCGTGCCAGAAGCTATGTCGACGTTTCTTATCGAGAACAAATGTACGTCAGTGCCAGACATGGAGTCCAAAAGGGAGGCATATTATAATGCCCAAAGGGACATTTTTGCTGAAGGGGTTCAACCTGACTTAGCTATAGGAGCGACTGCCAGATTGTCCAATCAAAGATATAATAGTGGACCCAATAGATTTCCACAGTATGGTCAACAAACAAGAGGTAGATGGCCGTACAATCAAAGAGGTTACCCACAGAGAGACACACCTAGGTCACAGAAGGGTTACGTAATACAATGTCAACATTGTAAAAGACAGCACGGTTCACTCGAAATGTGCGATAAGATACCGAACTATGAAGCGTACATAAAGAACCTAACATCGCAGAGAGTAAACAAATATGCCACATATATCAATAGCTTCAAATGTCATATTTGCAATAGATACGGGCATATAGCCAAGGTTTGTAGAATCAGACAAGCTTTGACAGAAGCTAACACTGCATATGCCATCACCAGTAGTGAGACTGACGAATACGCTAACACTAACGCAGCCACTCTACAGACATACTCCATTGACATACACTGTGAAACTTGTAATGAATTTCATAAATGCTGTAGCCTGGCGTGTGGCCATAGTATACCCATACAAAAGGCCAATGCAGTCAACATTCACAACGGAAACCTGAAGGCCCACCAAGCATGGGTTAATGGAGCGCCAACAACATGTGTCAGGGACACAGGCGCATCCATAGTAGGGGTAGACCGAAGACTGGTGAATAGGAAAGATTACACAGGCAGAAGTGTTACCTGCAGAACATTTGGAGGTACCGTTTAGAGATACCCGATTGCATGCATTACCATAAGATGCCACTATTATGAGGGAAGAATGTACGCAGCAGCTCTGCCAAACCCTTGCGCAATTCTGATGATTGGGATCATCGCACATGTTAAGGATTGTACCCATGAAGACGCAATTGAGTGGGAAATAAAGGTCGTACCAGCCAGTGCAGTTACTAGAGGCCACCTACGAAAGCAAAGAGAAGAAGA
>OY992881.1:94870375-94967875 GCA_963921405.1 Cepaea hortensis | reverse complement strand
TCAGTACTTTGAAGCAAAGGAGACTGGAGGTACACGCCGTCCGGTTATGGGACTTGTAAGTGCGTGTCCGATATATATATATATATATATATATATATATATATATATATATATATATATAATTTTTTTTTCGTTGTGAGGTGTTTACTTGTATATCATTCCATCCTATTATGGCTATGTAATATAGGTAACCACATGGAATAATTATTTCTAAACTGTAAAGTATCAGTGTTGCTACATGTCAATTGTGAAAAGACCGTACAGACTAGCAAAATGGTTACACCATTTTAAAATCACGTAAGGGGGGCACACTGCCATTTAGCTATGAGCAGGCATACAGTACCAGTATTAGGTACTAATAGAAGGCCTACGGTACAGGTAGCGATCAACAAGAATGGAGTAGAGTTAACAATCACCCCACAAACGTGTTGAGTCATAGTAAGGTTATCACGAGAGAAAGGGAGATCACTCAAGACTCCATGAATTTGGGGAGGACTGAAGTGGGGACACGGCGAAGAAGGATGAACCGTCAGTTAGGTTGGAACTTCGGTGTTGGTTGGATGTAGAAAACGTATGCAGGCGTTTCTGAACATCATGCAGAGTACTGAAGGATATCAGTTATAATTATCAGCATGCCTCTTGACAGACTAGAGTTTCCAGTCAAAGCGCTATGTTGCATCAACGAAGAATAAGCTGGGTTGTCGGTGTCAACAGGTGACAGCTCTCTCTTGTCCAAAATGGCCTCCAGCAGAAACAACAGTAAGTTGGTCTGACATTTAAGCTTACACGTTAGCACAAGTGGTGGTGTAGGAATCTGAACGATAGTAAACTGCACATATTAATATTGACAGTTATTCCATTCGTTACACGTTTATTGTTGGATACATCCACCCTCCTATGTATCGGGAGCACGATGTCATTAGGTGTACGTTTGGAGATAATAATGTCCACAATAAAGACACTGTACAATTCTAGGACGTTGAGTTCCTTCTACTACAGTTGCTGCGTGTTTGTGTGTCTCGTGGAAATTGTCAGCTACTTGCGCGACGAGCCCTAGAAGTGAAGCAGGAGTTTGGCACTCAGATATCATGAAAGCATGACTCGATTTATAGTCACAGTCTCTAAGTATATTTAGTCTTCCAACAATTAGTAGATGAAGTGCACACAGAGAAATAACGAAAAAATAAACAAAAAAGGATTTTAACAATAAAAAAAAACCCACAGCAATTTAGATACCAGAAAAATACAGAGACGCTAGGAGGCGGATATAGAATACCTAGCAAGAGAGGCATAAGTAGCATCAACAAAAGGAAACCTCAGAGACTTTAAATCAATACACACACAATTGGAGGAAAAACAGTAAGTGGTGTGATTTAATATAAAACAAAAGTAATAGGAAAGTTACAGGAACACTAAACATCACATGTACAGATGTGAGGAACACAATGAGGATTGTGTGTGTGTGTGTGTGTGTGTGTGTGTGTGAGTGGGTGGGTGGGTGGGTGTGTGCGTGTGTGTGTGTGCGTGTGTGTGTGTGTGTGTGTGTGTGTGTGAGTGGGTGGGTGGGTGTGTGTGTGTGTGTGTGTGTGTGTGTGAGTGGGTGGGTGGGTGGGTGTGTGTGTGTGTGTGTGTGTGCGCGTGTGTGTGTGTGTGTGTGTGTGCGTGTGTGTGTGTGTGTGTGTGAGTGGGTGGGTGGGTGGGTGTGTGTGTGTGTGTGTGTGTGCGTGTGTGTGTGTGTGTGTGTGTGAGTGGGTGGGTGGGTGGGTGTGTGTGTGCGCGTGTGTGTGTGTGTGTGTGTGAGAGTGGGTGGGTGGGTGGGTGTGTGTGTGTGTGTGTGCGCGTGTGTGTGTGTGTGTGTGCGTGTGTGTGTGTGTGTGTGTGTGGGTGGGTGGGTGGGTGGTTGGGTGGGTTGTACGATCGCCCTCTCTGAACTTCAGAGTTTTCCATACATGTGCTACTATTTCTAGTGCAGTGGGCTGATGTTTGCTTGCGGATTAGCTTTCCCTGCTACCAGTGCGAGATACCTGTAAGAGATTCTACTGAGATACAACTAAGGAACCACCAAACTGATCCCCCTCTCAGCACATAACCACATTACGTGTACAAACTGAACAAAACATTGAAGTGAACTCGCCACTCTATACTGGATTCGTGACTATGAAAAGGTCTTTGACAACAGCAATAGGAATTCGTCTATATGAGATTTTATTGGATTTAAACAAAACAAAATCACTTAATTAGTAAGATGAATCATATAGAAACATGAAGTACAATGTTTGCTATAGAGAAGAATAGCAGAAACATTGTAAATAATACGAGGCAGCTTCAAATGAAAAACTTAAATGTTTTTGTTTTGGTTTTGGTGAATTTATTATCAGAAAGTAAATAACACATGTATCATTGTTCGATATAGTAAACATTGCGTTCAATGCAAGTTCCCCAGCGCCGATTTAGTTCTTGGATTCTTGTATAAAAAAAAGATTCTTGACGCGTGTAACCACCCTTGCACCACCTGCTGTATCTGTTTATCGGACCCAAACGTCTTTCCTCCCAATGCCTCTTTGAGTTGTCCAAACAGGTAGAAATCACATGGGAGGGTCTGTCGAGTAAGGATGATGTGGTACACACTGAACTTGGAGTTCATCGATGGTTTCAACCGTTGCCCGGGCAGTATGTGACAGAGCATTGTCATATTGCAAAAGGACACCTTTAATCAGAAATCCACGTCGTGTGAATTTGATTGCGGGTCGAAGATGATTCCTGAGGTGATATGTATACGTATGACAGGTGAACATTTTCCCTCTTGGCACGCAGTGCTCTAAGATAACGCCTCGTTAATCCCAAAAGAGATCCAGCATAACCTACACTGCAGATGGCTGCGTGCAAAATGACTTTGATTTTGGTGAGGAGAATTGGCGCCATTCCTTGCTCGTTTTCTTCGTTTCTGGCTGGCGGTATCGAACCCACATTTCACCTCCAGTAACAATTTTTAATAGGAAACTATCACATTCTGCTTCAAAGCACCGCAAAAGTTCTTGACTAGCATCAGTGTTTCATACTGGATCATCATTTTCTGATGACTTTCTATAGATTTCACCCTTTCACTGTTAATAAAAAAAAAGGATAACAGAACGGTGTTCCTCTTTGGTGCTTGTGAAAATCATGTATGATGCTGTATGTGCCATCTTATGACGTAAATTGTGTGCAAAACTGTCACTGTTATGAACAATAATTCCTATCACTTGTCACCATTTCTCAGAGCTGTAATTTGTTTTGTAGTGTCCATCATGGTGCCAACTGTTCAACCACTCTTCATATGTTGTGTTGATGAATCTTCATGATAATTACGTGTAACACGATGACCACCATTAACAACACAACAGCAGCTCTATAGGTCACATTGGGATACAGGGTCAGCTTAACTATACACGTTTCAACGAGTTATAAGTACTTATGTTCGTTTAGTTTTCGCTAGATACCTCAATCCATGTCGACGCAGGAGTCAGTAAGCAGGATAACTCACCACACAGTATGTGGGGTGATGAGTATCTATCTTAAAACCTCGTTACTAGCAAACTATAAGTAAAAGAGACAGGCGTGATAACGACTACATAAACCATGGTTTGCTGGTTGGCCTGTCATTATGGGGATCGTACTATACACTCAAAGCTCCTCACAACGTTCCTACAATCCTTGGAAGACTGGATCTTCACTCGCCTATGACTGTCAGACATATGATTTCGGACTGTCAAATTCACTATATTTGCATTATTCATGAAGAAAATTGAAATATTGAGATGTTTAACATCTGGTATTGTTTTATCACAATAATAATGAATTTATGAATTTAATTATGATAATATAATTGTACAATGCATAATAATGAAAAATAAATAATGGTACCTCCACAACTGACGAACATCCGCCTTCAATAAGTAATAAATGATAAAATTCACACTTAGTATATTACTAGAGTTAGTTGCACTTCCCTTGCAGTCAACATCGATATTTTTATTGCTGATTATCTAAGTAATTTTACGTTCAGTAGTCTGTCGCTGCGCGAGAATTGGTAGCGGTTCTCGCCGCGTTGGTGAGTTACGGGATAGGTGAACCGGCAGCTCAGAAAGCAATGGCAAACTACTGAGCGTAATCTTGCCAAGAAATCAACAACAGCGGTATACTGCTGGTGTTGACAGCGATGTCCTGTAAAGGATATGCGGAAAAAAAGTTTGTCGCTGACCTACACTCATACCAATGTGACTATCAACGCAAAACGCTATGCTTCCAAATTACTTGTGGCTGATTTCAAACCCGGTATGTGGTATTGTGAAACTGCACCTAAGCCAAAGATTGATGTCTATTTCTAGAGAATAGAGTGAATTTGATAAGTAAAGTAAAGAACCCGTGTTTCAAGTCATAAGCCACACGTTGTATTTGATGTAATCCCCGTATTCGCAAACATGTCGGCACTCAATGAGTCACGCGATCTGTAACATGCCGACCGCATTTACTGCACAATGGTTGTTCGGGTAACCATGCTAGGCTGGCTGGACCTGGAAACCCAGATGAGTTACTAAAACACCTCGCCTGGGTCATTCCAACAAACGACCACCGGGCCCGAAGGCATGCATGCCCATCACTCTTCTAACACGGCCCCCTAATATTGAGAAGGTATTAGGGATCTATGAAGACAAATACAAGTTGAAGAACATTCTTTCAAAAAAGTTTAAGTTGTTTTGTCACAGGCGATTATTGAAGTAAGTTCATAATTTATTTAAAATGTGTAACACTGAAGCAGTGCATGCATGTCGTAAGCGATTATACATGCATTTTGACATGAGACTGGCTACATCATACGGTAGAAAACTTTAGATGCAAAACCCAACATATCATTAACCAGCTTGTGGTGGTTTGGTTAATGGTCTATTCTCCATCGGCAGACGTGGTCGGGGACCTATGGAATCTTGAGTATAGTGTAGAACAACAGACAGATCATCACGGCCTGGAAACAGTCGTGCTACAGGGAGTGCCAGAGGATCTGGTCGACACTCAGGACTATGAGGAAAGGCCAGACGGACACATAATCATACTGCTATTAGTACCATTAGTATTTGACTCTTCACTGGCCGTTGAAGATGAGGACGGAGCAGTTTGAGAATGTCCCGAGTGGTGTGGGTTCTTGACTCAACTCAGCTCAATTTTCCACACGGATGTAAGCTGTTGAAGAACAAGAGGAATGGCATGTTTGCATATGTATCAGAAAGCATACTAATGTGATAGGAGTAGCTAAAGTAATATTTGGTAAAGGAATTGATTATATAACAAACGTCTAGTACAATCGGATTAAAGTAAAGTGCATTGCATATGCAAGAGTGGCGTTTCTGGCTCGATAGTCACGTGTTCAATCCCCCCACCCCCCTAGATTAACAATGTTTATGTCACTAACATGGGCTCCCATATCAATCCATCGACCCAGGCTAAACTGGGAACCACGAAACCTGCGGGAAGTAAAGGTGATTAATGCGACACTGACAACATCACATATAGAGTGCCAATTTGTTTGAATATGTAAGACTAAAGCCATATAATCAGTACATGTCATTGCGTGTACTCTTTGTCGTCGTTGCTTTATATAGTGTATGCCCAGCAATACAACTTGTGATGAGCTGTTTGTTGCACAATGGGGAAACAGTGCGATTCATGTGTCAGGTTGATTGCTGAAGCTGATGTGCGTAGTGTAGGAAGCAAACTGTATGGAAATATCTACAAGCTTAATGTGACAAAACGGACCAGATCTCTGATCTGTACTCTGTATTACATCCCTTTGGCGGGGATTAGCCGAGTGGTCTCCAGTCAGATAAGTTATTAGCTAGGGAAATTCCCTTCTAAAATAGTCCCTGACGTCATAATTCGAGTGAATTCTAGAAGAGCCGAGAATGGAATAGGCAATGTGCGTACGTGATGTTTGCTGTCACGTTGAACCCACATTTACATCGGGTAGCACGGGATACTAGATTTATCCGTGACCCATGGGATTCACTAGGCCCGAGATGTAATTGTAACTGCGCAATCAACTTTCCGCTGTTAGTCGCCATCCATCTATGGCCAAAGAAGGCCGCAATTTACTGACTGCTGTGAAGAGATGTCTTTTGTCGCTTGCCAGAGCGAGACACTGTGCAGCCCAGTAAGGTGGTAACTCGATGATCTAAGGTAATCTCTTAATACAGTATTAGTTAGCCGTGGTCTGTAAATATAACGCCGGCAGCCGAAATACTTTTAAGCGCCGAACGTAGAAATAATTGTCTCCGCCAAGCGAATAGATTTTCCGCGGTCAGTCTGCATTTCTAATTAGTTATATCGATCGGCTAGGAAATATTGAGGTCAGACGTCTCATGCAATAACAGGTGTTTGTGTGCGTCAAAACATCAGGCGTGTGTAATTAATCACATCTAATGCGCTGTGTAAAACTGATGTTATTGTAGTAGATGTACTTAAAGGTGTTATATTACCATTATATTCATTGTTAGTGAGATGTACTATGAAGGTATCACTCTACGTGTAAGTAGGTTTGGGTAATTTAACTGCTGTGTAGCAAGTGTGTTAAATATCTTATTTAGAGATTACATTGTTAGGACGGTGAGGAATTGTGACACTAGTTAGACTGGGTTATGTTAGAGGCATTAATAGTGATGAGTTATTAGCTTGAGCTAGCCAGTAATCTGTTCTTTGCTTAGCTAGATAGTGCTATGACGTATGCCTTATATAAGTGGTGTTTATTAATTCCTGGGATCAAGGTGTTCTTATTTCCATTAGGATATCGAGGTAAGTATTTGCTAAGTGAGGATGTCAGTGCTATTCCACCTCTAGGCAGAAATGTCGTGTATTTACTTGATAGGGGTAGATAGGAATTATCTGTGGATTTATGATGTCACTATTTGTTTATATGCCTGCCCGCCTGAGTGAGTATGCGTGCCCGATCGTGCTTATAAGGTCTGCCAGACAGACTGGTTATTTGGCCTGTCCGACCGAAGTGATTGTGCGTGACCGAGTGTTGATTTAACATACCCGACCGAGAGCGATGCGGCGCTCTGTAAACGAGGCCGTTGCGTTTATGACGATCCGAAATGTGAACAGAACATTGCTATATGACTCTACTGCTCTTCTCTTCTATAAACCTGACTCTATTAGTGGGGTAACTTAGCCACTAGAAAGTGGTAGTTGCACCCGAGCCATCTAGGCAGCACTTGAGGGGGGACTGAAGATTTAGGGGATGAGGGGCTGGATGCCACTCTAAAATGGACGACGTGGCCTAACTCGCCAAGGAACAAATGTGCTCTTTTTCCACAGCAGCTGTGGGAAACATTACTCGGTGGATTGCCACCATATCTGTGATAGACTTGTACAGACTTGACCGTCATGGGAGAAGGTCAACTAATAAAGGTCAAACCGGTTCTGGGACAGAGATCCCAGGACGAAAGCTGTTGCTTTGTTTATGAGTTTTTAAGTAGTTATTAACAATTCATGATTTATAATTTGTTAATGTTATGTTAATGAATTATGATGTATATCATTTATTAATGTTGTATAGTCATTAATGAGTTATGTTTAATTAATTGATCAATGGGATAAGTGATTAATTAATTGTTGAGTTATAGATGAGGAGGATATGTCCGGCTGGACACCTCATAGATAATGTAACCGCTACACTGAAAGATAAGTAGATGTATTTTATGGTTATTGTTGGTGCAGAAACAGAGGATGGGAATAACACCAGGTAGTCGGAGCCTTTGACAGAGTCAAACAGTCTACTCTGGTGCTATCAGGCTAGAGGTTGTCCAGACGAGTTACTTGACTATACACGTGCGTACTATTGCTTTCTCTTGTACCCTCATGCCTGTACCTTGTAGTTAAGAGATAATCTAATGTTGATGATCTATTATATCATGTATGATATATATTACTCTGATGCAAGTGTTAAGGTGGAGGTGCAGGTTAGTCCTAGTTGTAGTTGCGTACTCACACTGTGACAAAACAGAATTGAACCTCAGGATGGGGCAACCGAATCCACACTCTGCAGTACCCCATTTTCATGGGTGTACAGTATGATAGTGGGTGTGTGTCTATTATTTGGTATCCAGGACCAGTTTCGACCATCTTTGGGTTCACGCAACGCTTGTAGTCCAGCTTTGGTGAAATTCACTGTTCTGAGGAAGATATCGGGAGATACTCTCTAACCCTTGTTGCGTAGTATCCATTCTAGTCTATCAAGAATATCGCGTCATTCGATTTGACGACACTTCCGGAGAACGCTGGCAACGGCATTCACCGTTGTTTCTAATGGACGAACGGTCATGTCTTGTGTTGGGGAATTATTATCCTCATACTGAAGACCCAAGGCCAGTCTATTGAAGGGCAGGGAGCTACCCTGAGGATCCCGTGAATCATATTCTAGTGTCAAAATGAAGTCCTGTCAACTGTCAAGTGTTTCAACGTCTGGGGATCCAGATAAAGACGGACAGTGGTGGCTCTCTAGATGCTAGGATAGCACATTCTGTGGCTGATTTATTCCTACAGAAAAGGTAATTGGTCTCTCCCGCTGTACTGATCTAATTGAGTGTCTTGTGAGGTATGTCAACTAGTGGCCAAGCCAGTTTAGTGATGAGCCTGCTGTGTCTTCCTTTTGCATAGAGCTTTAATTTAACTACACTAGCGACACAGATTACTATCATCATCAGGTGGCGCACCAGAGCCAGGACGGGTATTTCACCACTGAGGAGGATAGAGGAATTGTAAGCTATGAAGGGATATCAACCTTGGTCGAACTGTATCTAACTTGGGTTGTGGAAGAGGGGTACCGATATCTTCATACCTATTAGGGTAAACTCGCCCTGACACGTGTAAATACACACGAGGCACCCACATACAATGTTTGCTTTCTAACTTCTAGTTTGATTAATATATTACCTCTTTTGCTCAGAGGATAATAATATTATGATGCGTGTCTAATGAATATACTACCTGTTGTATAATGGGAAAAGGATGTTCTGCACATGATTTTACACTTGGTTGGGCTGCCAAGAGAAGCCAAACCAATGGGGTTCAGTGCATATAATTTCCAAACTTTCCATATGCCTGAGGAGAGGAGGAGAAAAAGCGACAGACCCAAAATGACACCCTTCTTTCTTTGTCTGTCTGTAATCAATATTTCAGGAAAGGTTTACCAGCGCAGCTGGAACGTAGACCAACCCCCTTGGCCAGTATAGGGGAAATATTTCTACCTGAAGTCTTGAACCTTATATCCTCTCTCTCTCTCTCTCGAATGGTAATGGATCGTATTTCCAGAGAGGCTATCCTTGCCATGAGTGAGGTTAATCAGGGACATTGAAGTATAGTACCTGGCTGCTCTACACAGATCTAGTGGCGAGATGGCTGAAGTCAGACCTATGGAATTGGTCTGAGGGTGGAAACTGACCACATAACTAGTATCAGTCTGAATCTGGTTGTGATGTATTAATAACAGGTGAAATGGATATGTACACCGGGCATCTTCTTCTTACTTGCAGGAACCCTCATTATCCTCGTTATCATTATTGACGCTGGTGTCAACTGACGTGATTGATGTGCCGTGGAGGAGAAGAGTCGCTTTTAGGCAGCTGATCTCAACTCCAGTCTGGTGGAAGAAGCGGCCTTGTACAAAGAACTTTATATGCCTATACTCAAGTCAAGAGGAGTTCCAGGCAACCAGAGGAGAGATCAGGTGAACGATATTCTACCACCGGTATCTACATCACTCACAAACTGATGACTGACAAACTACTGGTGGAATGATGATCCGCTCCTCCAGAATCCTCGCACAAATACTCAGTGTAGTTTCTGTTTGTCTTGAACTTGAACTTCGTTTGTTTTTGTGGAGTCTGAATCTTTATTAAAGACTCGTATTCTACCTATCTGAAAAGTGTTCTCTTGTCATCAGGTGGTGATCGGTTTGTCTAGAGTGATAGGAAAATAAGTCAGTGTCCGGGCACCGTCCCGGGGTCAATAAGGTAATAGTAGGCAGAAGTAAGAACCCAAAGGTCATGACTGTAACAAGCTACGTGGAGGGTCCCAAATAGCCCGGTCACAATATTTCAAATATCTTCTATAGCCCTGGCTGGGATAGGTCTTTACCTGCCAACCCTCCTCCCGTTTTCCCTGGACACACTGTCACGCTTCCTTTCGACCTAGGGACCTATTTCCTGCAGTGTTCTTCTGGCTGACGCATAAATAACATGGCAGTCGTCGGAACAACTTGGAAGTAATTTTATTAACCTAATCAAGAACAGCACAGGAACACATAAAGGCAGATAAACAGATAGATCTACACAGACACTACACTGGTAAAGTTCCAACACAGAGCCTCAAGTCGCCACAGTCACAGATCCAGCTTCAGATACTGTCTGATCTGTCCACACACTTCTCACCAAAGATGTCCGAATCTCCTTCCTTCTCCAGCAACTGAGTGTAGGTTCAACCGGCTTTTGTAGAATCCAAGCGACTGGTGTGTTGAGGACTTCTGTTCATTGTCATCTGAATTAGTTCGGCACTAGGTCTTCACTGACCCATGAAAGGCTTTAGTGTTGCCGATAAGGTGAGGTGTTTGTGAAGGATAATGGATGGGTCCTTTTAATGTCCGGTATAAAATGGGTAGGCCCGAAAATCACTCTCAGGCTCCCTCCAGACAACAACTGCTCTCAGGCGTATGTAGTTAAAACAAAACCGGCAATGCACCAGTCATACAAACTGTCCTTGCCTCAAGACCTGCACCTTGCCTCTGTCTCAGAGTTAAGCACACCAAACCTTGAGTTGGCCTCGTTGGACATATTGGCGTTAGCCTAGAAGCACTGGTGATAATGTCCCTTAGAAGACATAGTCACTTCCCATAGAAGAGGACCCTGGAAATGATAAATAAAACCTGAGCGACTGGGCTGACTCATGTATCACACAAATACACTATATTTAATACCTGATTGACTAGGCCTGACCTGTCAGGTAGCCCCTGGATTGGCCACGTCCGGGTTTGAGTAGACCTCCAGCTGGACGAAGTCCGGTTGTCTTTTTGGCCACAAGACACACCCTCCACACTCATACCAAGCCTTTATTATGATTGGGCCCATTCATTCCCATGCTTCCCTCTCACTTGCAAACCATGCCTTTCTCACCCGCAAGATCTTGTGGTGTGGTGCGCCCAGTAATCTGTGTGCTACATCTCACTACCTAATAGTATAGTAATGGGGTTGTATGGCACGCAGTGTAGTTCCCACTCCCTGCAAGAATAGGAAAGAAGATACTACCCCCTCCCGGCTCTGCTCTTGTTTGAGCTGTCGCCGCAATGTACCAGCAGTGCCCCACAGAACACATAGATTTAGCGGAATGCAGGTTCTCTAAATGAGATAAAGAAGTCCATTATCTTCCCCACATCATCCCATCTAGTAACAGATGAAAGAGATAGTCCTGTGAATGGCCTCTTCTGGCTCAAGAAGATAGATCAGAGATTGGTGTACCCCATCCCCAAGAATACCATAGCCATCCACTGAGTATATACAACAGAAAGATGACAATCTGTCCAATTCAAGCCGTAGACAGAAAGATAGCAACAGCTCATCTGACGCCAAGAACAAATGAAATCCTCTTGGGAGATATATGGTTCAGATTCACTTCCCCGGCTATGCCAAGGACAAGACGCGCAGCCAGATCGGCTAACGGTCACCCAACTCGTCATTGGTTATGATTGGCCTTTCGCCAATTCATCTTCCCCTTCAACACATTGTATATTTATAACTCCATGTTTGGCTGGAGTACCCACAACCCAAGCCCTACCTTTCTTCACCACTTCAGTAGGATGTTGCATCTCTGTCCCAATCTTCAAATCGACTTGACAAGATGCCACTATCCAACGGTAGGTGTGTACACGGCCATGAATTGCTTAGCAGCCGCACCAGCGCACATTTGGCGCAAGGCGCTCCATCGGGTTTACCCGATGTGAAAGACATTGGCTACTTGCTCCATGTAAAGATTGTGATAGGAAGATAACCCAAAGAACCATCTTTCATGGAGATTTGAGAGAACAAGAGAACTGAGAGCTTCCGAAAGCCGTTCCCCCCTGTCTACCCAAAATAAAAGAATGCATAAGGACATGGACCACTGGCGTTTCGCTACATAGGCCCCCTCTTAAGAAAGTCGAACCCTACGAACTTTCTACTGTCAGTGGTTCTGTTCGAATGACCCCACCCTCACATTCAACCATAGGATGCCGTGATAAAAAATCTGCTCCCACATTCTCCCTTCCGGGGATGTATTCGACCGTGAACTGATACGGTTGTAGGAGCAATGACCATCTCATCAACCTCGCGTTCAGTTTCTTAGAAGTTGCCAAGAACGTCAGAGGTTGATGGTCGGACTGCACTTTGAACTGGACTCCATACAGATAAGGTTGAAATTTCTGTACCGCCCACACTAGAGCTAGACATTCCCGTTCGACGGTGGAATAATTCCGTTCGGCGGGTAACAGTTTTCTACTGGCATACGCCACCGGACACAACACCGAAGGATTATCTCGCCCTTCCTGCAACAGAGTTGCTCCAATCCCTATGTTACTCGCGTCGGTTCTCAGAACAAACGTTTTCTCCAAATTCGGGAGTTGCAGGACTGGCCTATCCACCAACGCCTGTTTCAGCTTCCCATAAGCCTCTTCACAGCTCGGGGTCCAGACTATAGGATCTGGCGATCCTTTCTTCAGGGTTTCGGTTAACGGCGTCCCAATTTCGTTGAACTATTTAAATGCCTGTAATCAATACATAAGCGGTGTTCCCCGCTTGGCTTCCTCAACAAGACAACCCCGGCATTATAAGGAGAAGTCGAAGGAGTGATGATGTCGTCGTCCAGAAGCTTCTGGATTTCAGCTTCCAGGGCCTTCTCTTTCGAAAATGGCACTGGATATATTTTCTGGCGAACGGGGTCTTGGGTAGTCAGAGTCATATCAAACTCGACCAACCCTGTCCGCCCTGGCCGATCGGTAAGAATCTGCTGATGGGACTCCAACAAACGGATGACACGATCTGTTTCTTCAGCCGACAGATCAGGATTTATATGTACATCCCTATAGGTTTCCCCAGGGTGTAATGGATACCCCCTATCCGTTTCTTCGCCCGATTCAGTTTCCATCGCGACCGCCATAGTCATGAGTGGGAGAGAAGTACCATCAGATCGTTCTTCATACTTTTTGAGAAGGTTAATGTGGAAGATTTTAGATTTCCCCCTGATCCGGATGGCATAGTTGGTGCGGGAGACAACCCTTTCCACCGGGAAAGGCCCCTGCCAACCAATCTCGAGTTTATTGGAACCTACTGGAAGTAACAACAGAACCCGATTCCCCACCTTAAGAGACCTATCTTTCGTCCTTCTATTGTAGTAGGCCGCGTGTCTCTTTCTGGCCGCCCTCAGATTCTGAGCTGCCAAAGCCCAACCCGTCTGGAGTTTCTTCTTTAACTCTTCGACGTATTTATATGAGGATACAGCTTCTTCAGAAGTTTCCTCCTCTGTCCAACATCTCAATAAGGCTTCTAAGGGACCCTTGATTGGCCTCCCGAATAGTAGAGTGGCTGGAGGCAACCCGGTCGACCCATGGGGAACCTCCCGATAGGCGAACAAGGCGGCTGAGATATACTCATCCCATCTGTCTGGTTTCTCTTGTGCCAGCTTCCGAAGCATGGTCATCAAGGTACCATTAAACCTCTCTACTTGCCCATTAGACTGAGGGTGATACGGGCTTGTGTGAATGTGGTTGGTCTGGAAGATACGAAAGACTTCTTCCATCAGCTTACCACAGAACTGAGACCCATTGTCCGTTAGGATCTGGTTGGGAAATCCCAACCTAGTAAAGGTCTCCATCAGTGCATCAGCCACTCGCTTAGAGTCGATTGTGGCCAAAGGTATCGCCTCGCCCCACATGGAACAGCAATCCACCATCGTGAGAATGTACTTATTCCTCTTCCTAGTCCTAGGAAGAGGACCAACAAGATCGATGGCAACTCTCTCGAAAGGAGAGTTCATAATGGGCATGTCTCCCAGAACTACCGGAGCTGTCCAGTGTTTTGGTGCCACACGCTGGCACTCTGGGCACGACTTGACGTACCTACGCACGTCTCCAGTCATCCCTGGCCAGTAGTAATGGCAGGAAATGCGCTGGAGAGTTGCCCCGACACCCATATGTCCACTGAAAGAAATGGTGTGTCCCATATGAAGAAGCTGTTCCCGATAAGCCTTAGGAACCACCAGCTGTCCATGCTGGTGATCCTCCACTCCGGCTCTCCGGTACAGTAACCGATTCTTCATATAATACTGACCCCGTCTTGGTGGGTCAGAACCTTTTGGCAACTGGTTGAAGCAAGGTTGCAAAGTAGCATCCTGGCTTTGAGCAGCTCGTAACTCCCCAGGCAAGGGATTCACAATCAAGGCCGGCGTCTGCTCATCCTCCAATTGAGATCTGGTTTGCATTGCCCCTACGTACATGGGTTCGGTTGGAATCCCTAGAAAGACGTAGCGACAACCCAAGATCATTGGGAAGATAGGATCTAGCAGAACGGCTGCCTGTATAGTGCCGGTAACATATTTTGATTTGATGTCCACCTTCGCAATTGGAAGAGACATCGCTACCGCACTCTTTGTCGCCGTTTGAATCTCAATAGATTCCCCGGTTAGCTGCTCTGGGCTCACTAAATGTGATGAAATTACAGCCTCAAACTGCAGACCTGTGTCGTAGAGACACTCAACTGGTTGACCGTTCACAAGTACCGTTTCTACTACTGGTGGTTTTTCTAAATCTTTGTTCCCAAGATCCCTCCCTTCTACCTCCTTGTGAGACCCTTCCCCGGTTTCTACAAGACAAGCAGCATAGTGAGAGTCTTTCTGTTTACGCCGGCAATCTACCGTATTGTGTGTGGGAGATTTGCAATAGGCGCACCACTTTTCACTCCACTTTCTTTTAGGAGATCCAGGTGGACTCTTACCAGAGGGTTTCTTACTAGGAACTTTATCGAAAGGATCCTCCTTCTTGGTGTGAGCTGTTTTAGGGTTCTTCTTCTTTCCAGCCCATGTGTCTGGTGGTCGGGGATTGGGTTGTGACAATTCCCCATTATCCCCATGAGCTAGCACATACCTTTCCGCCAACGTGTTCACTATGTCTAACCTTTCTGCCCCATTTTCAAGCAAGAAGGTTTGCAATGGCTTAGGCATCATTCTCTTCATTTGGTCCACGACCACCAATTCTTCCAAACTTTCATAGTCGTTAGCAAATCCAGCTAAAGACATCCACTTCAAAAGGTAAGACTTCAATCTGACACTGTAGGCTGCGAACATCTCTCCTGGCTCTCTCTTCGACTTTCTGAACTGTTGTCGATAAGTATGAGCTGTCATCTGGAACCTTTTCAACAGTGCTTTCTCCAGAGCTTCATAGTCATTCTCCATACCAGGTGGCAACCTAGAATAGACCTCGTATGCGGTCCCCCTCAGGCCCTGTGAGAGTTTCAAGTTCCATTTCCCTCGTTCCAATCCCATAGCCAAAGCCATCGACCGAAATCTGTGAAGATACTGGTCGATCTTATCTTTGTGTTCATCGAACGGGAGTAATGGGAACTTCATTGCCTGGTATGGACCGCCACCAGAAGTTGTTGAGTCAGGGAGAACTGCGTCTCCCACTGCACCGTCTCTTTCCTTGGCAGTTTGAGCTTTCAGCTCCAACTCTCTCATACGGAACTCATGGTCTCTGACTGCCTGCTCGGCCTCCATCTTCCTAGCCTCAGCCTCCATCCTCTTAACCTCAGCCTCCGCCTCAATCCTCTTGGCTTCGCGCACAGCCTGTCTGTAGTCTCTTTCCACTTCCTGCACATATTTCTGTAACTCCGCTCCATCATATCCCATCTCACGCCCTGTAGCCTGTACGTCAGCGACATTAAACCCAGCTGATGCCATCTTGAACTCAGCGGGTAAGGGAAGAGGTAATTGTCTAATAAAATTTTTCTCACAATTACACAACAAGTTACATTACACGACCACAACACGTCGTATGTCGGTCAGTCTGTGTCAGGAAGAGTATAGACAATAGCCAGGCACGGTAGGCAGAACCTATTGATAGAAGACAAGGATATCTGTCCCCTATCACTACATCAGCCAAAACTCCACCAGGATTTCAAATATCCCGGACGAGCCCCCAGAAATTGTAACAAGCTACGTGGAGGGTCCCAAATAGCCCGGTCACAATATTTCAAATATCTTCTATAGCCCTGGCTGGGATAGGTCTTTACCTGCCAACCCTCCTCCCGTTTTCCCTGGACACACTGTCACGCTTCCTTTCGACCTAGGGACCTATTTCCTGCAGTGTTCTTCTGGCTGACGCATAAATAACATGGCAGTCGTCGGAACAACTTGGAAGTAATTTTATTAACCTAATCAAGAACAGCACAGGAACACATAAAGGCAGATAAACAGATAGATCTACACAGACACTACACTGGTAAAGTTCCAACACAGAGCCTCAAGTCGCCACAGTCACAGATCCAGCTTCAGATACTGTCTGATCTGTCCACACACTTCTCACCAAAGATGTCCGAATCTCCTTCCTTCTCCAGCAACTGAGTGTAGGTTCAACCGGCTTTTGTAGAATCCAAGCGACTGGTGTGTTGAGGACTTCTGTTCATTGTCATCTGAATTAGTTCGGCACTAGGTCTTCACTGACCCATGAAAGGCTTTAGTGTTGCCGATAAGGTGAGGTGTTTGTGAAGGATAATGGATGGGTCCTTTTAATGTCCGGTATAAAATGGGTAGGCCCGAAAATCACTCTCAGGCTCCCTCCAGACAACAACTGCTCTCAGGCGTATGTAGTTAAAACAAAACCGGCAATGCACCAGTCATACAAACTGTCCTTGCCTCAAGACCTGCACCTTGCCTCTGTCTCAGAGTTAAGCACACCAAACCTTGAGTTGGCCTCGTTGGACATATTGGCGTTAGCCTAGAAGCACTGGTGATAATGTCCCTTAGAAGACATAGTCACTTCCCATAGAAGAGGACCCTGGAAATGATAAATAAAACCTGAGCGACTGGGCTGACTCATGTATCACACAAATACACTATATTTAATACCTGATTGACTAGGCCTGACCTGTCAGGTAGCCCCTGGATTGGCCACGTCCGGGTTTGAGTAGACCTCCAGCTGGACGAAGTCCGGTTGTCTTTTTGGCCACAAGACACACCCTCCACACTCATACCAAGCCTTTATTATGATTGGGCCCATTCATTCCCATGCTTCCCTCTCACTTGCAAACCATGCCTTTCTCACCCGCAAGATCTTGTGGTGTGGTGCGCCCAGTAATCTGTGTGCTACATCTCACTACCTAATAGTATAGTAATGGGGTTGTATGGCACGCAGTGTAGTTCCCACTCCCTGCAAGAATAGGAAAGAAGATACTACCCCCTCCCGGCTCTGCTCTTGTTTGAGCTGTCGCCGCAATGTACCAGCAGTGCCCCACAGAACACATAGATTTAGCGGAATGCAGGTTCTCTAAATGAGATAAAGAAGTCCATTATCTTCCCCACATCATCCCATCTAGTAACAGATGAAAGAGATAGTCCTGTGAATGGCCTCTTCTGGCTCAAGAAGATAGATCAGAGATTGGTGTACCCCATCCCCAAGAATACCATAGCCATCCACTGAGTATATACAACAGAAAGATGACAATCTGTCCAATTCAAGCCGTAGACAGAAAGATAGCAACAGCTCATCTGACGCCAAGAACAAATGAAATCCTCTTGGGAGATATATGGTTCAGATTCACTTCCCCGGCTATGCCAAGGACAAGACGCGCAGCCAGATCGGCTAACGGTCACCCAACTCGTCATTGGTTATGATTGGCCTTTCGCCAATTCATCTTCCCCTTCAACACATTGTATATTTATAACTCCATGTTTGGCTGGAGTACCCACAACCCAAGCCCTACCTTTCTTCACCACTTCAGTAGGATGTTGCATCTCTGTCCCAATCTTCAAATCGACTTGACAAGATGCCACTATCCAACGGTAGGTGTGTACACGGCCATGAATTGCTTAGCAGCCGCACCAGCGCACATTTGGCGCAAGGCGCTCCATCGGGTTTACCCGATGTGAAAGACATTGGCTACTTGCTCCATGTAAAGATTGTGATAGGAAGATAACCCAAAGAACCATCTTTCATGGAGATTTGAGAGAACAAGAGAACTGAGAGCTTCCGAAAGCCGTTCCCCCCTGTCTACCCAAAATAAAAGAATGCATAAGGACATGGACCACTGGCGTTTCGCTACAATGACAACCACTGAGATCCGGGCCAGTGTTGTCACACGACACACACCAAACTCCATGTTTCAGGATCTGTTTATATGATGGAGATTCGAGAGAGTTAAACCATAAACTCAATGGGACCAGCTCATTCCAGTGCCAGTCAAGGTTATGTTTGAGGCAATACTGGGAACGGTCAACCGAATCTGCCAAAGTCACCACTTGAAAGAACCTGTAAGTTTAGAATATCATGGTGAATCTAAGCTAAGACTGCCGTGTCGAGTCCGACGAAGGTTTATTCAAGAGATCCAGGTTGGATCTACGACTGATGCGTCTCCTGATTCATGCCAGTAAGGTACTGGTGAATATCTAAGAAGACTCACAGGTAAATCTTTAGTGACTTGTGAAGCACTCAAGGACATTCGTTCCAGATGAGTTGAAGGACATGAACTCTGTTGACAGTTATTGTGATGGCCAGTTTAATATGTTTCAGGCTCGGCTGGTTCTTAGAGAGATCCAATGTATAAGAATTCATTTAACTCCGATGTGGATCTACATCTGTGATCTTTCATGAAACCTGAACTTGGTCCGTGACCTACAACAGTTGTTTGCTATTTTAGTGAACACCAGAGAGAACAGACTTGTTCGGGTAGGGAGCTACCCCCTTCCTAGGTGTGTTTGATTATGACAGTAGTGATCTGTAACGTCATTAGATGCCTACAGAACGGTGTAGAATTGACATTGTGACTATGTCAAGTTACTGCATTGACCTGTTGGATGAGTAACGTGTGACCTATTATTACATGGAGCCAACACTCCAGTTATACATTCCAGATATGTTCATCCCATTAAATTGAGATACCAAAGAGCAACCAGGCTCTTATATTCTATTGTGTTGTGCAGCAGTACTTATCACCAGAAGAGCAACCATGCTCTTATATTTGATTGTGTTGTGCAGCAGTACTTATCGTCAGGTGGGGACGTCTATGATACTAGGGTCGGCCCACAAGTCATCATTAGAGTAGAACCGGTGATTGCTTCCGTCATCGAGGGATGACCAGCGAACAGTGTTGAAGTGTCAGTCAGGTATCAGACACCTGACCAGTCCGAGATCTTACTCACAGTGGAACGAGATAACTTTGGAAGAGTCAACGACTTGGGGTTTTTTTTTTACTGGAGATTCATCGGGTGAGTCGTTAGCCACGACGGGACGACGGCAGGAACTGAAGTCACATGCTCTGTGATGATGACTGATCATCTGTAGATCTTCTCGCTGCTCTCATTCGGCAGTTGTATATATTGTCTTCTATCCAGGCTTTTCAGCCATCCCTCTCTGAGTTATAGTTGACGTATTCAGAAATTAAATTTTGCTTTGTTAGCCATGGCTTTGAGTACTAGTATGACTGTTGTCTTGTCCGAGCCCCCTGTTGGTAGGAATCCATAGGTGGGGAGGGGAAGGTCAGTTGTCCCGGCTTGTGTGGGGCCCTGTAGATGTAAGGTACTATTGGGGTGGTCGGAGCAAAGGCTGTGGATATTAACTATAGTAACATATCTTTCCCATCCTAAAGGGTCTTGTTACACTTAAGTTGACTGCTGCTTTCTTGGGAATAATTCATATTGAGCCTGAAGGTGAACGAAGACGAAGAAGACAGGCAATTACTGTTATGATTTCGCCTTTTTAACAACATAACTGAACCGAAAATGTGTGTGTGGTTTATTCAAATAGTATATACAATATTTGTGTTGTATTTATACAACATTATGCTGAGTTAAACCACACGAGTTTAACCTGAGTTTAAGCACACTATGTTCAAACACACAATTTATTCAGATCTCTATTAAATAAGGTAACATCAGAGGACGGGAAACGTTTGTTGTATGTCCTTTTTCAGGACGTATCAATCAAACCCAGCATTGTTTGGCTGTGTGTGATTTACCAGACAATCTTCACGTTCAGTAGTTTGACAATGCTTTCTGAAAGACGTTCTTAATATCCTCGAAGTCAACTCAAGGCAGATTTCGACACCTCCACAGGGTATGCAGGGAAATTGTGAAACGGTATCATTGTCCCTGGCCTCTGTGGCAAAGGTGTTACGGACGCAGTTCGTAATCCCGCATACCACGTTCCAAACACAACTACGAGCGATTTGGCAGCAGATTTCATTGCGTTGTTTTCATAAAGTGGTACGAGTGCCGGCCGTTTAGAAAGCAATGTCACACTACTGAACGTAAACTTGCCAAGAAATTACAGAAGCCCAAAAATGCTGGGGTTGACCTGTATAGGACATGCAACTAACTTATCACAGTCCCTAAGCCAAACAGAGGGAATGTTGTGCTGTAATATCCCAGCAGCAAGGCTGGTTAGACCAAGTCAACAACTCTAAGTGTTGGGGGACATAATCATGTAAGCAACGTTGCTCTCTCGGGAGTACATAAGATACTTTATTCCTCTATATTTAGGGATATCGTACAGCGAATGCATACACATGTGATCTGTTACCTAGCACGTGAGGCCTCACTGAACTAATGCTTACACTAGCGTAATGTTACTGCCCTCAGCAACCAATAATGTTATCCGGCAGATAACGTAATGAGCACTATACTTTTATTGTGGCTAGCAATTACAGCTAATTGGAAGAGCATGGCGTGTAAAGTCTGCATTTCTTCTTCAACTACTACTACTACTACTTCTATTACTACTACTACTGCTGCTGCTGCAACTACTACTACTACTACTACTACTACTACTACTACTACTACTACTACTACTACTACTACTACTACTACTACTACTACTACTACTACTACTACTACTACTACTACTACTATATACTACTACTACTACTACTACTACTACTACTACTACTACTACTACTACTACTACTACTACTACTACTACTACTACTACTACTACTACTACTACTACTACTACTACTACTACTACTACTACTACTACTACTACTACTACTACTACTACTACTACTACTACTACTATATATACTACTATATATACTACTACTACGTACTACTACTACTACTACTACTACTACTACTACTACTACTACTACAACTACTACTATTACTACTACTACTACTACTACTATTACTACTACTACTACAACTACTACTACTACTACTACTACTACTACTACTACTACTACTACTATATACTACTACTACGTACTACTACTACTACTACTACTACTACTACTACTACTACTACTACTACTACTACTACTACTACAACAACTACTACTATTACTACTACTACTACTACTACTACTACTACAACTACAACTACTATTAATACTCTACTACTACTACTACTACTACTACTACAGCTATTACTACTGCATGTTATCTCCCAGGGCAGCAAGGATTCTCGATCAACTTACTCACATGTCTCCTTCCAATGCTATCTCCCGCTGCTCACTGCATGTCTTCCCCTTATTATTAACCTCAGACCATACATCTTATAGGAGACGAATCTCTTTCTTCTTGCTTGGCTGAGTTAGTTTTATCTTGTTTTATTTGAATTAGTCATAAATGGTAGAATTTTGCAGCTAAAGTTTTCAAGTATATGAATAAGTCTCTTGCCAGTCCGACTAAATCACTCCTGACAATATGACTGGTGCGTAAGTTATTTGCAAGTACTTTACAGGACATTAAAATCAATCCCATAAATTTGTGTTTGTTTGTAATTTACTAGGCAATTTTTACTTTCACTAGTTTGCCATTCTTCTTCTTCTTCAGCGTTCCGAGCCATTAAGGTTATTTGCTGCAGATACAATCCGTCTCCGTTCTCTCTGGTTTGCCATTGCTTTCTAAATAAACAACACCCAAACCACCGAGATCAACGCCAGACCGTCTGCTTCCAAATCGTCTGCATGTGATACGGAATCCTGGACTAGACATTTGGCCACCTCCCGAAAGTGCCCTAGTAACATTTGCCACAAAGAACCACATTGAAGAAAGACAATGGTTACATTGCAAGAGGATTACCACGTAAAAGATGGGGTGATGGGATCAAGAACGACTTTAGAGAAATAACTACCAACTTACAAATTGCATTATAAAGAGCACATGAAAAGATCTTTACACCATCCCCCCCCCCCTTCTCTTTCAACACTTATCTGAGGTAAATTCAGGGGGGGGGGGGAAGAAGAGGGAGAAGAAAAAGGAGACATGGTATGTCGGGGAATTGTGCAAGGCATTCTCTGCTCCTGGCCCTCAGATAATTGGTTAGTTAGTTAGTCGACAGATCATCCTCATTGCACATCGAACCATTCAGTCCATAAGTGCTCGGATCCCCTCCTCAGCAAATTCCGCAGCGTATAGCGGCTAACGACACCAGTTCTGTGTTGGTTTATCAATCTTCTTTGGCTTCCTGCGTAGTGTTCTTGTTTGGCCACCCCTCTTTTGATTTGCTGTTCTCGCAGTCTCACCATGGTTGCAGTTTCGCAGTCATCACTTGGTTCTCGCACAAGTCTTACTTCGCGTAGTGCATTCAGAATGTCAACCGGGTCCATGGCGCGTCCGCCCTCCACCTTAGCCTTACCTTCGAGCTTGTCAGCCCGCTCAATCCCTTGTACTCCCGCATGACCTGGCACGAAGACGAAACTAATCTTTGTCAGCCGAGACCGCATCCACTCTTTTCGGATCCACCCCATCTCTATCCCTTTGAGCATGCTCATTGAGTCGCTAAGAAAACATGCTCTATTGAATGTCTGTGTCACAGAGCCGACAAATGGTAATATACAGTTTTACTATAGCTTGCTTCCTTTAATTTGCTGCCCAGACAATTCTGACATGTCTATGAGACAATTTGTTTATTAGATTGAGTTGATCCGAGTCCGCATTGATCCGAAAAACAAAATAATAATCCAACCTCAGCTGGGTTTTTAACCCGAACCACTTTCTTGGCAAATAAGCGCACTGGCCACTATGCCACCGCATGCCAGTGTGTGTGTGTGTGTGTGTGTGTGTGTGTGTGTGTACACATGTGTGTGTGTGTACACGTTCTTAATGTTAATTAGGATCATGTGCTTGGCTACTTGATATGTTACTCTAGAATCATTAATAAAACGTAGTATAAAGCGTAATAATTCACTATATACCTAGTTACAGTGTATTGTGTATTTTTGCTGGATACATTATTGTTTACGTTGACCTAGTCAATTTATCATCGATGTCGAGACACGTTCGAAAAACTACCATAGATTGAAGGAACAAAGACAACTTGTGTATCCAACTAATGGATGAAAAACAGACTGACGGGACACAACTTTCTCTTATATTAACAACAGTGCAATTATTTAGAATTAACTAACTTGTTGTCTGCTTTAAGGTTGAATTTTTGTAAAATATATTTTAAAAAAAATAAAAAATAAAATATATTGTAAAATATGTTTTCCAACACATGCTCATGGATTAACCAGTGTCATGCTTAATATTATACACATGTCACTAAAAGAGGTAAAGAAAATAACAAGTGTTGGAGGAGAATTGCCTAGAATTTAGATCTGACATGAATATTCAGGGTTGACCATATACTGAAGCATGCATGTCGTCATATCATGCTCTGAATAAAAGTAACAACTATGTTTCTTGGTTTATTGACCGATACATCATGAGTGCAACAACACAGTTACAGTGGTAATAATAAAAGATTGATTTCTGAACGGTCAAAATAAGCATGTGTTTACCTCTTCAAAATGCCTTAACAAAATGTTCATAAAAAGAATAACCATTTCGATATATTTGTGATGCTCTCTTAGTTAATTTTCTAAGAAACCGCGATCGCAAATTTGTTAGTGTCCTTGTCTACATAGACAGTGGTCTGGTTCGATTCCCTTCAGAGGCAGAATTATTTGTTTTTTACTAGTCCGGCTCTTGAGTTAGACTATTTTGTTAACTATTACTATCAGACAATTGTCCAAACTGTATGTGAATTGGCTGAGAGAGAAAGGCTAAAAGAAATGGAATTGGCCACCCGACCTCATGTTGTGGCTAGAATATGTGAAGGTCTGATACGTCACACCCCAATTTCAGCATCTGTCACGAGACTATGTTTAACGTTTTGCTTCATTGTCTTCTTTTAGTTTAACCGTTGTCATGATTATGTGCACATAGTCTAGATTTATGAAAAGGAATATTGAGAGTCTAAATTTATGAAAAGGAATATTGAGACATTGATGAACAGAAGTAGACATTATGACCTGCTATCAACTACATGCCGGCTTCGTGGCGAAGGAGTTATAGACGTAGTTCGGAATCCCGCATACCGCGTTCAAAACAAAGCTGCTTGCGATTTTGCAGCAGACCGCCTTACGTTGTTGTTGTTGTTTTTTTTTTTTAAATAAAATAGTATGAGTGCCGGTCGTTCAGAAAGCAATGGCAAACTGAACGTAAACTTTCCAAGAGATCACAAAACGCCCCCCCCCCCAAAAAAAAAAGCCTGCAAAGAATATGTAACTAATTTTAACCACTACATAGATATTGCCAAGCGTAAATATACTATTTAGGAAAATATTCAATATCCTATATTATAAATGATTATTGTTAGCACTTATATAAACATAAGTGCCCGATTGTAGGAATAACAGTTGAGTTGAGTTGAGATGAGTTGAGTTGTGTTGAGTTAAGAACCGCCATAATTGCACTAAGGGTGTTCCCATAGGCGCTTAGTCATCATCTTCATCAGCCAACAGAGTTCCTATACTAAATGGTGCCCGTTGCAATCTGATTATATGTCCGTCTTGCTTTAACTCTGAGTGACGACTGTCGGACAAATCCTCTGACCACCACCTGCTGCCGCATTCTCTCAAGACCATGATAGTTTATCTGTTCTTCTGTATTATTCACTCGCTTCAAAGGGGGTCTTTACCACATCTGCCTTATCGTGCATCAAAGAAACGTTAAATGATGCAGCACCAGCCAGTATGTTTGTTTGTTCATTTCCAACCACACCAAGGTGCCCTGGAGAAAAGATCCAGCGAATGCGCACAACCCTCGACACCTGAATTGATGCGTCATAAAGAAAGCAATGAACTATAGTATGTTTATTTTTGTCTGCCCCAATATAAAATTCCATATCTCAGTAATCAACTGAAGGAAAATGATGAGATTTAGCATATAACCTTATCATTATGTCCACCCAACAAACCAAGTTTTATTCTGGAGATTGTACAGAAGATTTCAAAGTTTGTTTATATGCGGTATATAATTTACGGTCAGAGATGAAATTCATAATTTTAAATGTATTACAGCGTAGCCAGACAATCAGCGTTCAATGTTGAATATTTTACATTTTTCACGGGATTGGCCTTATGCCAAGAACCCCTCGCAGTTTAAACTGGGATTGTTCAGAGGTGTCGCCAAACTGTGGGTTATTTCATGAAACCTGATTATTATTATTATTATTATTATTATTATTATTATTATTATTATTATTATTATTATTATTATTATTATTATTTTAATCTTACCACTTATCGCTAACATTGAAATGTGTGAATATTTTTCAATGGGATTGAATGCGAAATTGTCTATACACTTCAAAGCATTGCTATGAAGTTGTACACATATTTCTGTATATAAGCTGATCGCAGGAAACTGTGCAGGAATACTATTACAAATTCCGAAAAAAAGAACAGTGCATGCATTGGGTTTTAGGAAACGGTCATTTCGTCGATGGGCGCAAGAATCTCGAATTAAACCACCACGCAATAACCAAATGGTAGGTAGAAAGGTTATCGTAGACAGCTTTGACAAAGACGTCATAAGGCGAGCTATTATAAAAAAGCTTTAAAAGGTCGTTAACAAGTCGATAGGGTCGACTTGATTGCACCGGGTTCTATCCCATATCGCTCGGTCTCTTTCCACAGCGTGGAAAGCATCGCACAAAGCACGAACTCCGCAGGTCTAGCGACGACCCACATAAGTCTCCGAAAAATTTAACTCGTGAACCGAAGGATGCGGCCCGGAATCGAACCCATAACCTTTGGAGCCCGAGTCAAAAGGCTTCACCACTTCGCCACGGAGACTCCCAAAATTATAAACATTTTGGATTTTATATCCAGGATTATCCAGCATTATAAAAATGCTGGATGCCAAAGAAACAGTGACTGTAAGAAAACTTAGGGTTTGGTTGAGAAAGAACAATAACATAGAGCTATCCAAAACAACTTTGTGGAAAATTATAAGGACATTATCTTCACTTTTAGAAAGTACAGGGGAGGTAGAAATATTCTTTGCGAGCAACCGCATTTAGGAGCGTTTAGAAGCAGATACCTACGAGAGATAAGGGAAATGCGCAAAGAAAATTATGACATAGTGTATTTGGATGAAATGTGGATCACTGAGCACCATACAAGTGATAAGGAATGGCAATCAGTGGATGGACAGATAAAGCGATATGTGCCCAGTAATACAGGACAGCTTTTGGTCATGGCCCATGGTGGTAATACTCATAATGGCTTACAACAGAATGCTGGGCTCGTGTTCGTATCAAAGCATACGCACAATAGGGATTATCATAATAAGATGAAAGGTAATGTATTTAGAGATTGGCTCGAGAATACTGTGCTTCCATCCCTTGATAGACCGTCGTGTCCAATTATGGACAATGCATGATATTAATGTTGTTGCCCAAGAAGACAAAATACCTACAGCATCGAGCACAAAGGGAGCAATAAAGATATGGCTCCGAATGGAAAACATACCATTTCCAGAAAAGTATTTCTAGCTAGAATTGTTATCCCTTGTAAAACAGACGCCAAAAAAGCAAGAAATATCAAATCGACAAATTGATAGAAGAGCATCGTCATGGTTGTTTGAGACTTCCGCCGTACCACTCTCATTTTAGCCTTATAGAACTTGTGTGGGCTAAAATTAAAGGACAGGTGGCAGCTGACAATACTATATTCAAATTGTCTGACGTCAAGATACTAATCCAGTCCGCGCTATTAAATATTGATAAAAGTTACTGGGAAACTGTGAGGACCATGTGTTGAAAGAGGAAGAGGACTATTGGAGAAAGGATGGATTGAATTTTATGCAATCGAGAGCAGTCATCAACCTACTGGAAACGTCCGACGCAGATTAAGGTCTGAGTAGATTGCAGACCTAATCCGCGTGCTCGCTTAGTGGGATATATTGCTCCACCCATTTAGACAAATTGAAGGCCCTAAACATTACAGCATCAGCACAATGTCAATGGCAACAGTTTGTATTCCACAGTGATGAATTTTCAATTCCGCAAGCCCTCAGCGGTGACAAACAACTGGTATTGAAAAAAAAAAAAACAACAACAACAACAACAAACAAACAAACACACTAAACGCATTGAATACCAACAGAAGAGTAATATTGCGGTGGAAACTGACATATTGTGGCATAACACGTTGTCAAATTAGGGGACAACACACGTGCATACGAACTACAATGAAAAGAGGACCAACATCTTGGTCGTTAAGAAGAAAGCCCACTACAGAGACACTGACAACTATTTTCATAGTGCAAAACAGGTAATCATGTTCCGTCTCTGAACAGTAAACAGCATAGTAGACAATCTTGCACGAAGACTCAAAGCGGGTCTGTCATCCATGTGTGCGTGTGAACAAACTATACAGAGAGCTGAACAGATCCTTAAAAATGGACACATGATGACTAAATTGCGGTATCATTCCTGGTCACTCCATACGCACATTAACGCACAGCTATTTGGAAGCTTTCACGAACTCAATATAAAAAGCTAAATGCATCCTAGTAACATGAATACTTGTGTACAATTATTAATCAGCAGTTGAAGAAACAAAAAGGAAATGAAAAATAAGGTAAGAAATATATTCCTTCTACTTTCCTGTCAATTTACACATTATTTACCCCATGCCTCTGTAAATTCTCTGTCTTTACTAATATTACACATTGCACCCTTCTCGGGAGTCTCCGTGGTGAAGTGGCCAAGCCGTCTAACTCAGGCTCCAAAGGTTGTATGTTCGATTCCTTCATTTCAAGAGTGCATTTTTTTGGAGACTCCCGAGGGTCGTCGCTGAAGCTACGGAGTTCGTGCTTTGTGCGACGCTTTCCGCCCTGCGGAAAGAGGCTGGGGCATATGGGATAACAACCCGGTGCAATGCAGTCGAACCTGTCGACATTTAAGCTACTTTTTTTTTATTGCACCCACTCCATACGAATCTGGCTACGCATTGTACTTATGTCCTTACTAGAAATAACGTGGTTTTCTATAAGACTAGTTTGTTAGCGTGAATTCACTACATTTTTCCCAAAACATCAAAGAAATGTCGCCGCTTTCGATGATTTAAGTTGCTTTTGGACCTATCAAAGACATATTCCTTGGTTGGGGGTAAATATAAGATGGCAGGAAAAAATTCATAACGATGCAAAAGACAGTTTTCAAAATAATTGATCGTGAATGACGGCATTCATTTCTGGACATACTATAATCAATACCCTTGTCATATCATTTGTTGGAGAACACATGCCACCATTGGAATGGTATAATAAATACATTAAAAGATAATTCACACAGGAAGTCATAGAAGTAGATGAAAGAAATAGAGATTCGAGAACAGGTTAGACACTATAAACAAATTCGCACACGCCACAACCAAATGCGGACAGTTCGTCCTCACTGAAGTAACAAGAGTTGATTGTTGAATGTGTGCCATTTGCAGACGAAACAAATGTACGATTTATTGCCTGGCAAATTTCGCTGCATCTCGTCAGGTACATACTGCAGAAATCACACAACTTACGTGAATTAATTAGATAAATCCTTCAAACTGAAATATACACATGTTCGCACAGCAATGTCGATTGTCTACCACGGTAATTCTAAACTGACTAACATGTCTTTCTGCTTACACAAGGACGGCTTACGAAGGTTGATTAGTATAGCTTCAGCAAACTTTAACAATCGACTACTTTGTGTGTTGAACAACATACGGAAGGCACTGTCTCTTTCAACCACGTGGCCACTCTCGAACACATGTCTCCCGACCGATGAAGCCAGACTTTTCCGGTGTGTCGGCCTGCCTAGGCTACCATCTTCTGTGTGTAGTATCTTGTCCAACCAATTCGGAATATGTTCCGAAACCCTGCAATGTAACTGTCGCTCAGTTCTGCCTATGTAGATGGCATCGCATCTGCATGTAAATTGGTAAATACAATTTGATTTGGCGTACAAAGCTACAGGTTCTTTTACTGCTGGGACTGGGATCGGTGTGTTTCTGTACCTGATGACTAGAGCTGCAGCACAGAATGTTCGCTCGACTGCTGTGGTGAGCCGGTCCCGCAGACGTTGCATTACGTCATCTCCTCGGAAGGTTAGCTGGATGAATACTTTGAGTTTAGGGACTGTAGTTACTTCTGATTTCGGTTTGGGCTGTTGGAAGTGGCGCTTTATAAATCCTGTGGAGTACCCATTCAGGTTTAAGGCATTCTTCAGAGTTTTAAATTCCGCTGTCAGTGTGTCCTGGGTGCATATCTTCCTAGCACGGTCAAACAGGGTCCGTACTAAGCCCCGTTTGTACTGGACAGGTGCGAAGCTCTGAAAATTTAAGTATTCGCCAGTCCATGTTTCTTTGCTGTACACCGATCTTTGAATTGTGCCATCTGCTCTACGTCTCATTAGGATATCTAGAAACGGCAACGCTTCGTTGTGTTCGTGTTCCATAGATAAAGAGATGTTTATATGTGTCTCGTTCATTGTGGCCTGGAACGACGTTGCTTGTAGCTCGTCTGTGGTGATAATTAGTATATCGTCCACGTAACGACGGTAAAAGGCCAAGTTATTGATTTCTGAGGATCTCTTTTCTTCTAAGTGTGCCATGAAAATGTCCGCTTGAATAGGTCCAAGTGGGCTCCCCATGGCCACTCCGTCAATTTGGCGATATGACTTGTTTAGAAAGTTGAATTGTATGTTGGCAGTACATAATTTTAATAGCCTCTCTAGAATAGCTGATGGTATGCCTAGTTTTAGTTGTTTGTCTCTAATGCGTTCGCTTATTATATTCACGGTCTCATCTAATGGAACGTTGGTGAATAAAAAGGCAATATCCATGCATGCCATGTGTTTGTTGTTTATGTCCATAGTAACCAATAATTCCACCAGTTCGAATGTATCCCTGAGTGTTCTCGGATCGAAGGACTGTCGTACTGGCTTTAAAATTTCAGCTAGCCATCTCGCCATTCGGTGTTGTGCCGAGTTAACCATGGAAAGGATCGGTCTTGGTGGGATACCGGGCTTGTGAAGCTTGGGTAGACCGTACATCTGAGGTGTTTGGGAGCCACGCGGTGTGAGCGTTTTTGCAGTGGCCTCACTGATGAGTCCTGCATTCACAAGTGACTTTCCTAATTTCTTTCCTAATTTTTGCATCCAGGTCCTCCGACTTGTTGACTGTTTGCTCTACTCTAAATTTAGATGCGTCTGATAATATATCATCCATTTTTCTCTGGTAGTCTGATATGTCCATCAGTACTGCACCACTCCCTTTGTCAGGTTTAAATATTACAAGGGTTTTGTTGGCCTTTAACGCTTTTAAGGCAGTAAGGTGTTCGTTGGTCAGCGGACATGTCTGTTTAGAGGGGGTTGTGCGATACTGGTGTTCTAAATCTACCAGTTTGGCCTTCAGCCACCCGACTGACTCAGCAGAAATAGGTGATAGCTTGGAGACTTGATCAAACAACATTTCAAACTGTGCTTGCGACTCAACACGGCAGAACTGAGCGACAGTTACATTGCAGGGTTTCGGAACATATTCCGAATTGGTTGGACAAGATACTACACACAGAAGATGGTAGCCTAGGCAGGCCGACACACCGGAAAAGTCTGGCTTCATCGGTCGGGAGACATGTGTTCGAGAGTGGCCACGTGGTTGAAAGAGACAGTGCCTTCCGTATGTTGTTCAACACACAAAGTAGTCGATTGTTAAAGTTTGCTGAAGCTATACTAATCAACCTTCGTAAGCCGTCCTTGTGTAAGCAGAAAGACATGTTAGTCAGTTTAGAATTACCGTGGTAGACAATCGACATTGCTGTGCGAACATGTGTATATTTCAGTTTGAAGGATTTATCTAATTAATTCACGTAAGTTGTTTGATTTCTGCAGTATGTACCTGACGAGCGAAATATGCCAGGCAATAAATCGTGCAATCTATTGTTTGTGTCTTCGTTATTCAAATCCATCACGGGAAAACATTGTTTTGAAACATATGTAGTCTGTAAAATACAAGGGAAATATATACTTTGTGGTCGTTTGCAGGAAACGGCATGGAATGTAGTGATAATGCAGGAGTGGACCAAAATAAATTAAAATGTTGTTCCTGGCAGGAAAACACAAGTCGAGCATGTCTAAAAAAGTTCATCATCCACAGTTTAGGTAACGGACCGTTGTACCGCTGTCTAGTAGTGTGTTCTGGGTAGTCACTATCTAATGAATAGTCAGGTGTAGTTAGGTCACATCTTCGTCCCCATAGCCCCACTTTTAATCTGATAACAGATGACAGTTAAATTAAAATTAGTTCAAGGCAAACATGAATTCATCTAAACGACGGAATTTGTAAGTAGAAACTAATGCATCGGGTCTATTATGGCCGATGGATTATTGTACAGCTTTAAGACGATAATTAATGTCATAACAACATCTTTGGGCGCCTGCTCGTCGCTTGTCAAAGTTAGGGAAAGACTGACCACATATTTCTCCTTGCTCTCAGGCCTATAACATGTGACCCATGGCAGGAAATTGCAATCAAATGCAAAAACAAATGCAATCAGCGTGTCAGATAAAAGTGTATAGTGAACAGACACAGAGAAGAAAAAGGTGCCATATGAGAAAATGAGCTACATTAGGCAATCAAAGTCATTTATAACACTCTAGATACTACGATGTCTGATAACTGTTGGATAATGTTTTGGCATTTTCAGCTTTTAACAGATTCAATGCCAAACAAAAAGTAGGTTTGGACGAAACAAACACGGATGGCTGAAAATAGGAAGTAGGGGTGTGTCTCTGATATAGATATGACCTAAAGGTTGTTAATATGGTCGCAGATGTGCATTATATATCGAATTAAAGGAGACTGCTTAGGAAAATTACTGTATTTATATGTTAATTGAAACAACATTTCGCAATGACAATATTTCGGCGATATGTATGTCCATGGTAGATACGGGAAGTTGTTTAAGACGATTAATTATTCCATGACACTTAATTAATTAATCCAGTGTCATCTTCATAACCCAGATTTCGGAGATGGATAGAAACCAAAATACATCTCAAAATTAACAAACGCAGCTGATGTGCATATCAACCGTCTAACCTATACTGTATAATAACGTAACATTTGTTGTTTCGCCTGCAATAATGACAATGTTGAACCATTCGTTAGTAATGGTTACTGTTAAAGAAGAACAGTTCTTGGAGGATAAAGCTATAGTGATCTATATGTGGGTTGTACTGGCAGTTCTATGTCAGGCAGTCAGCATGTTTGGAATCTCAACAAACATCATCAACATCGTATGCTTTGTCAAGCAAGGCTTCAAAGACCCTATCAACGTTAGTCTGTTGGGTAAGAGTATGTAACTGTATGATTAACCTTTTGTGAGATTAATATACTATGTAAGAGGAGCGTTTGTCCAGTGGCCAGAACGTCGGTCGCCCATTCCGGAGATCCGGATTCATATCCTCGGTATTGTGATGGGTGTATTTTCTGTTGGAAAGTAAAACAAAACCCTAACCTGCACAGTTCGTGGCGACTGCACTTGTCAGGCGGCCTTAATTCCTCAGACTCAAGACTCCCCATATCCTACACGGCAAAGTGCTATAAGCAGTAATGACTGTTTACTTTGAAAATATGTTTCTTTGTCACACACACACGGTTGCATATCATTGCACATGATTGCACATGACAAAATTAGAATGATACCTAGAGAATCGCAGTGTGTATACAAGTACATATTATGCTATGGAGCGCTACGACTTTATTTATATCAACCAAATGACGGTATTTCCTATCACACCTGGTGTGTTCCTGACATATGTTTAATACTGCAGTTTGCGGCATTGTTATAGCATAAATTGTATGCACAGGAATATTGATGACCATCAAGCGTCAAGTGATTTCATTTAAAAAAGGAGTAACACGTCTACAAGTGGCGCAGGCGGTTTAATCTGAAATGCTGATTTTCCTCATATGTTACTGTTATGTTGCCACCGTCAACGACGTCTACGGATGTCTAAACTGCCATCAGAATTTCCTGATTGTACATTTTATTTTATTCCGTGCCATCTTGTTCTTGGTGCTTTTGATTATTGTTTGCCGTTGTTGGTCTTGTTGTTCTTTTTCTTCTTACATCTTCGTCTGCATTCTTCTTTTAGCTTCTTCTTCTTCTTCTTCTTCTTCCTTCTTCTTCTTCTTCCTGCTACTTCGTCATCCTTCTACTTTTCTTCCCCCTCCTTCTAGTGCATTCTTCGTCCTTGTTTTTCTTCTTACATCTTCGTCTGCATTCTTCTTTTAGCTTCTTCTTCTTCTTCTTCTTCTTCTTCTTCTTCTTCCACCTGCTTCTTTATTCTTCTTCCTCCTTCTTCTTCCTGCTTCTTACGTCTGCTGCTTCTTCCTTCTATGTTTTCTTCTTCCTTACTCTTCCTGGTTCTTATTTCTACTTCTTCTTCCTTCTACTTCTTCCTTAATCTCCCGTCTTCTATCTTCTTCATTCTTTCTTCTTCTTCTTCTCCTTCTTCTTCTTCCTCCTTCTTCTTCTTCTTCCTGCTACTTCGTCATCCTTCTACTTTTCTTCCCCCTCCTTCTAGTGCATTCTTCGTCCTTGTTTTTCTTCTTCCTTCTACTTCTTTTTCTTTCTTCCTTCTTCTTCCTCCTACTTCTTCTTCTTCTTCTTCTTCTTCTTCTTCTTCTTCTTCTTCTTCTTCTTCTTCTTCTTCTTCTTCTTCTTCTTCTTCTTCTTCTTCTTCTTCTTCTTCTTCTTCTTCTTCTTCGTCTTCTTCTTTTTCTTTCTCCCTTCTCCTCCTTCTATTTCTTCGTCTTAATCTTCTTAACATAATTAATTTCATTTTTGTATACAGATTTAAATAGATAGTAAGCTATTTAAAAAACATTTATTGCAATAGTTCACAATTATTGTGATCAATATTCAGGTCTATCAGTTTCCGATATGTGTTCTCTTATTGCACTATGCTGGCTAAATGTGTGCTACACGCCAGCTTTCACCACAAGAGATTTACCATTTGATGCCAAGGAGATCTCGTATCTGACGGCTGGAATACCCCATATAGCCTTCAGCCGGGTGACAAGCTGGATCACTGCAATTATAACACTGGAGAGGTGTTTGTGCGTCATCTTTCCGTTGAAGGTAATTATCATTAAGTTATATTTCTTCTCTAGAGCCGTGGTAGTGTTGCGACTAGCAGGCTAGGCTACCGTCCCGATTGTCATTGATACGAAAAAACAAAAGAACGATTTTAAACTATTGAACTGGGCTCCTAGATCAACCCAGCCTAAAATGGGTCCCAGGAAAAGCCTTGGTAAGCAAAGGCGTCCGACATGATATTAACAAACACCACCGATGTAATGATGTTGGTTATATGAAATTATCGTGGCAGCACACACCATTCGCCCACTACCCTCAGGATGTGTTCGGAGTCATTTGCATATTATTATGTTACGTTTCTTTTTCTCTTCTGCCTCTCCTCCTCCTTCTTCTTTATGTTTAACTCAACCTCCTCGTCCCGTCTACTTTTTCTTCTTCTTCTTCCTCTTCCCCTTCCGATTCCCCTCCGCTCCCCCTCCTTATCCCCCTCCACCTCCTCCTCTTTTTTCTCCTTCTTCTCATTCTTCTTCTTCTTCTTCTTCTTCTTCTTCTTCTTCTTCTTCTTCTTCTTCTTCGTCTAGTGCTAGATCGGTTTCCGACAAAGAGTGGACGCGCTCTCTCCAGCTCTCCCGGTTGTTAAATAATTTATCAAAGTTTTACCTTAATCAATGGAGATGCTGTGTATATTATTGTGTTCGTTTTAAACCTGGATTTATAACAACTCAAGATGTCACGTTTATGTCACTGTTAATTTATTGAATCGAGGATTGCTTTCAAATGTGATGGTAAGAGAATTCATTTTGAATACACCAATTATCGACTATCGACAACGTGTGATTTACCGATGCGTGACTAGCGTGATAAGTCGCCAAACACGCTTTACATAAGCGCTCCGAATCTTTGTTTACTCCTTGTCTGAGCCTTGAGCTGTTTGAGCTGCATATATTGCTAAAATGGCTTCCAACATGCGACATTCTGCTGTATCCAAGCGCCATGAAAATACTAACAATGACAAGACGGGACAAAAATTACTGGTCACGCCACCTAAACGTCGGAATTCTTCATCGCCATCTTCAAACATGCGGCTTGATGAACAAGTAGTCACTGAACCCACGCTGGACGAGCATCAGAGTTCAATAGCCCAATCTGACCAGACTAACATATCACATTTAGACAATGAACCACAGCATCAAGATCTGGAGAGCTCGTGCATACTTAAAAATAAGTGCAGATGAGCAGCACCCTCTGCATGACGCTATATTCAGAGAAAAGGGTGACAGGCTAAAGAGAGGCAAATCATGGATGGGTCGGGCGGAAGATGTTGTCAGACAGGTCTGCAACCTTTCCAGTATCAACCCCGGCAAGGAATGGATGCCGGTGCCTCCAGCTTTTAAGTGCACTTTCACCTGTATTATCACACTCGACAGACGGTGCAGAGAGTAGAACCCTGCCGCTGTCAATGCAGAGGTCAACGTGCTCATCTATGAACACTCAGATAGCCTCGAAGTGCTCATCTATACAGATGGATCTGTTGTAAAGCAGCCGAGAAGTGCATGGGTATTTACAGCCCGTACAGCGGGCCGAACCGTTCAATAATCCAGTGGTGCCCACTCTGTGACCACGAGCAGCATGGCGATGGAGGTGATGGCAGATACACAGGCTTTCATATGGCTGGAATCACAGCATTATACCAACGTGTGTGTACTAAGTGATTCAATGAGCATGATTCAGAAGATCGAAGCTGGATCTGTACGTAGACAATGGACTGAGTCGCTGCGAAAGTCTGTTGTCCGTAAAATCATCTTCATCTTTGTCCCGGGACATGCGGGAGTCGAGGGACATGAACGAGCTGATAAACTGACTGGCTCTGCAGCCCCTGCAGATGGCCAGCCCATGGATCGTGCCGATGTTATTAATGTCCTTAAAGAGATGTCGAGAACAGAGGACTTTGACGTCAGTGAATCCACATCGCTGTCCGGGATGAAAGACTTGGGAGTAAGAATTGGCACGGCCAGACGTGAGAGGTACATCGGGTAAACGAGATGCCTCGTCAACCAACACAGAACTGGCACTATAAGCCACCCGACGCTGATGCATATGCTCGGGGGAGGATCTGAGCACCTATGGACCTGTCCGGAGTGCAATGAAGTTACACCAACTGATAACTGATAACTTTAGACAATCTTTCTTCGGCCGAACCACACAACCACAATGCCTGTCGTGACCTCATCCAGGCTTTGGAGGACAGGCTAAAAGATTTCATTTCCAACAACACAGCTAATATTATTGCCGTGTTTAAAGGAGAAAATGTTCGTCCTCAACAAGAAATCCGCCTCCTTAAAGAAGAGAAGGACACTTTTAAAGCAACAATCCATGCCTTAAAACTAAAGTGTGCACAGTCATTTGATAAAATTGCACAAACATATAGTATCCATGGTGATTCAGAGATGTGTATGACCAGTGAATGTTCGTCGCAAAATGACATACATATGTTTATACAGTTAGCAACACTACTAAACCTGTTGAACGCACTCCGTCCATCTACCCCATTGAGGTGTATATCAGCTACAGGCTCCAGGCCTTAAGTGTTGACTCTCCGGCAGCAGGCCTGGAATCACATAGCTCAGCAACTAAAGCAAACAACGTATAATAAACAAGAACACAAGACAGACGACAGTGGCCAGTGGCAACAACAGTCCAAGTGGACACGACAGCAGCGTGAAAACCAACAGATGACAGTACATGACATGTCATCATTGGAGACTCCCTGCTGAAGGAAATCTATAGCGATCGCATGTCATCTTCTGACAGCGAATCAACTTCAGTCTACCCTCTACGAGGCGCTGACATTGACAGGCTGACCGCTACACTGCAAAAATTGAAAGTGAACGACAGAATTACAAAAGCAACAGTCCAAATTGGTTTCAACGATATAATAGATAGTAAAATCATAAGCACCACACAATTAACTACATTGGAGGATTTGTTGCGCAATAAATTTCCTAAATCATCTATGTTCTTTTCATCAATCATTCCACCATGTTACAGGTTCCAGCGTCGTACTGCAGATGCTGCAAATCTAACTCTATATAATTTTGTAAAGATAACAACATAATTGATTGATTGATTTAGGAATCTACATTACAGCATTCGGGGCATTCCCATAAGCGCTCCGTCCCCATCTTCAGCAGCCAGCGAAGAGTTCCAACACCAATAGTACCAGTAGCAATCTGATTATATGTTCGTCTCGCCTTTCCTCTGAGCGTTGAGCGTCGGCCGGAACCCCTCGTCACTCCTCGCTGTCTCATTCTTGCCAGACCATGGTAATCCATTTGCTCCTCCGAGGTGTACATGTGCTCCCACAAGGCCGCAACCACGTCTGCCGTATGTATCAATACTCCACCAAGTTCTGCAGAGCCAGCCAATCTGTCCGACTGTTCATTTCCCAGCACACCGGCATGCCCCGGAGAAAAGATCCAGGCGATGGTTGTCACCCGTGACCTCCGAAGCGAAGCAAGCCACTCCGCACGAAGCCTGCCCGTCCTCACCCTCGTCAGCATGATAACAGTTAACAACAGCAGATAGACAGTAGACAACAACATGAATTTCATTAATAATACCCCTTACTTTACATCGCTGTCCGGGGTTCCTAAGGAAAAAATTATATAGGGATCAAATACATTGTTCCAAGCTAGGAAGTAGCATACTAGCGAAGAACATAAAATATCCCGAACGTGCTCAACAATCAGCACTAATTAGAGCAGTAAACCGAGCTTCACCTCCAGCAACAGCCATCTCGCAGTGTTCAGAAAACACTCCATCTCTTCCCACACCCCCTTGCTCATACCCCAGGAATACAATGCCATGAATAACAGCCCATGCTCCAATCAAAATATTGCTAACTATAATACTCTGTTCCTTCCCTTACCTGCAAAGCAATCTTCCCCCACCAAGTCAAATGGGACATTGTTAAACAATGATGCTGTGCCCATGATGCCTGCCTTCAATGTAGGCACTTCCAGTGACACTCATAGCAGTCGTCCCTCGTTGGACGGTAATCTACACTCCTATCAGTGGAACCGTCAACTTCAGCAGCTAATGCAGTACACTCCTGAAGCCCTGCACCAAGCTTTCATGATGTCACTCCAGTAAAGACATTTTCCTACCCCCTCTATCAACACTAACGACTACTAAATAAATTTTCAAAATCCCTGCATTCTTATACCAAACGCGACATCTTTCTTTCATTATGTAATGTTCGCCAATCACGATCAGTGGCTCAAGAAAAATGGTCTATATATAGGCGATATCAACATATTTCATCTGCTCAATAAATTACCCGAACTCTCGGTAATACTGTCCAAACAGTTCCATGTGTTTGGAATCACAGAAAGTCGTCTTAACGACAAAATAACCGACTTCGAAATCTCTCTTAAGGGGTTTAAAGAAAATCGGAGAGATGCAAATCAAAAATTAGAAACAGGGATTGCTGTATACATTTCTAATTCCCTCAACTCTTCCCGCAGAAGTGATCTCGAGATCGTAGATATTGAATGTGTTTGGTTAAAGGTGAAGCCAGTCAGCCAGCAACCGTTTCTTATCGGATACCTATATAGGAATCCTTTTGCCGGGTACAGCTGGTATGACTGCTTCGCTACAATGATGGATATAGTGTTTACAGCAGGTAGAGACATTATGATACTAGGTTACTTCAACATAGATATTAGTATCATTCTATCTTACAATTTAAAGCAACTAATAACCGCCCCATAGGGGTTACAGACACCTCCGCAACTATAATTCATCATATATATGTTACTTGTCCAGAAAATATTATTGAATGTTATGTTCCTGTTAGTACGGTTAGTGACCATTCTCTGTATGCTGCACACGGTCAAAAATTGGGTTCAATGCTCCTATAAATAAACATGTAAGAATCAAAATTAGAAATTTTAAAGCGTTCAACCAAGAGTTATTTTACAAGAATTAGAAAAAGCATCACTTGATCACGTTTACCAACTTCCTGATCCGGACGATGCATTAGCTTTCTGGACAAAGATTGTCTACAGTGTGTTTGATAAACACGCACCCGTCAAAGAAGTTCGTGTCAAGAATCAACAGTAATTCCCATGGGCCACTAGTGAAGTTCTGGAAATCATGAGAGAGCGAGATGCAGCACACAAAAATAAAGACTTCATCAACTACCGGAGACTAAGAAATAAAGTTAAATATGAAATTGATAGGATAAATAAAGACCATTTTAAACATTTGATTGTAGATAAATCAAATAGTACTAATATATGGACTGCTATTAATTCGCTAACCAACAAGAAACACTCGTCAGAGTCTGCAACGCCAAATTCTAGAACAGGCGAGGATTTCAGTTGTTTCTTTCAATCGGAAATAGAGAATCTAAAGTCTTCAATACCAAACTCATCATGTAATTTAAGTTCATGTCATCATTCTGTGAGGAGAAGTGCACTAGAAATATTCCCGCACAGATTCCCTTTATGTCGGTTGCAGAAGTATAAAAAATATCTCTCAAACCTCAAAGCAACAAACTCACACGGCCTAGATGGGATCAGTAATAGAATTCTTCGCTGTGCCGCCCCAATCGCTAGCGAGTCTTTAACATTCATATATAGTCAATGCCTGGCCAAAAACTACTTTTCATCAGCATTAAAAATTGCTAAAGTTATCCTCTATTTAAAAATGGCTCAGATGATAACTGCGTCTTGGGTAATTATAGACCTATTTCCTTACTATCGTCGCTATCAAAGCCATTAGAAAAGCACATAAAAAAATAACATTACATCATTTAATTAATAACGATCTAATAATTGACAGCCAATCTGGGTTTCGAACTAAATAGTCTTGTCAAAGTGCTCTAAAAACTGACTGATAACTGGTTTTTTAACATCAACAATGGCAACATTTGTGGAGCGGTGTTTGTAGACATAAAAAAAACAACAAAATTTTCGTATGGTAATCATCATCATCAAGTGCCCTGCCGGCTAGCGTAGGCGTTTATGGCTCTCCACAGATCTCGGTCTTTGGTGTTCTGGATCAACTCTTCTGATGATATTCCTCCATGCCACCGTCTCAATCCGTCCAGCATTATTTCTTTTGGTCTGCTTCTGCCTCTCTTCCCCTCGATCTTTCCCGTTGTCACGATGTTCCCCAATGCCCCTCTTCTCATCACATTACCAAAGAAAGCTGTTTGTCTCTTTCTTATTGTTGTATACAGTGTTCTAGTTTCTTTGGCCTCTTTTAGGCAATCGTTGTTAGTTAGACTGGCAGTCCAAGGAATTCGCAACATTCGTCTTAAAAACCACATCTCTGTTGCTTCTAAGTTCCTCCTAATTTGTTCATTTACATTCCAAGATTCGCTGCCAAACAGCAAAATTGGTTCTATTTAGCATTTTAGCACTGTCTTTCTTACATTCATCGATAGCGACTTATTGCATAAGATACGATTGCTTTTTCGGAAATGCGGCTTTTGCCTGCCCTATTCTGCTCTTAATCTATTTTGTACATCTTCCATCTGATGTTATAAGTGCCCCTAGGGATCTAAAATTATCCAATTGGTTGAGAATTTCCCCTTCTATTTCTTTGTCACATTTTGGTGTCCCCATTTTCTTTGATATCACAATTGTTAATGATTTCTTGATATTCAAGGAGAGTCCTTTCTGTACACTCTCTGTTACTACAATGTCCAACAACTGTTGTAGGTCCGTTGCATTATCCGCCACCAATACTGTGTCATCTGCATAGCGTTTGATATGGCAGATCACAATATTTTAATTAGCACATGGAAACAAATGAAGACTAGTGCCAATATGGTGAACCTAATTACGTCATTTTTATCCTACAGACAACAAGTTGTGTGATTTAACATCCGTCTATCAAGACCCACACAGCTTAATATTGGTGTGCCCCAGAGCTCAATACTAGGTATGCTGCTTTTCGCAGTTTATATTAACGACCTTCCTCTATATCTCAATACTACATGTGATCTATTTGCAGACGACTGTACTGTATATGCTAGTGAGGAGAACCGTAGTGAATTGGAAACTTATTTACCAAAAGAACTTGATACTAGATGGAGCAATGCAAATCGCATGCAGATTAACATCGACAAAACCAAATCCACGCTAATAACGACCATACAAAAACTTCAGACACTAGCCATAACTGGGGCAGCGCTCGATCTCCGCAATTACACGTTACCTATAGTTAATGTAAATGAACATACGTCATTAGGTATTTTAATTGATAGACAATTAAATTGGAACTCCCATGTCCACGCCCTTATCAAGAAAATAGCACATAAATTTAACCAACTTGCTAAAATTCAGCAATTCCTGGACGAATGCACGCGAAAGTTATTCTATATATCTTATATTCATTCTCATCTCGATTATTGTTCCACAGTCTGGGATGGTTGCCTAAAATCCAATTTGACACGACTTTGTACTCTTCAAAAGCGGACTATACGTCTAGTTTCTGCAACAAAACGCGCTGAAAGTGATAATTTATATAGTCATCTCAGGCTTCTACCACTTCGAAAGCGTTTCCTTTTTAACAAAGCCAAATTAGTGAATAAAATTACCCCAGAGTATCTTCAACCGTTGATTCAATCTCATGCAATAAACAGCAAGCACGTAAATATACTATATATCTCAAAATCTAGATTGGATTTATACAAAACTTGCTTAGCGAATTCTGGTGCCCACTTAAGTAATGACCTTCCAACAGACTTGAAAACTCCAAAGGATAGGAGTGTGGGTGTTGATGTATGTGTGAGTGGTGGGGTGTGTGTGGGTGGGAGATGTGTGTGAGGATGGGTGTGTGTGTGGTGGAGATGTGTGGGTGAGGGATGTGTGTGGGTGAGGATATGTGAGTGGGTGGGGGATTAATGAGTGGGTGAGGGTTGTGTGTGTGTGGGTGGGTTGAGAATACAGTGTGGATGCGGTTGTTGTTTTTGAGGGATGCGTGATTGGGTGATGGGTTATTGAGGTCTGTGGGAAGGTAGGGATGTGTGGGAGGGTGAGAATGTGTGGGTTGTGGGATGGGTGGTGATGTATATGTGAGTGGGGAGAGATTTGTTTGTGTTTGGGTGTGCATGTGTGTGTGAGTGTGTGTATACAAAAAGGGAGAGAGAGATGAGCACACGCATGTCATGTAACACGCTATTTCATATTTTTTTATGTTGTGATATATTGTATTTTCACAAACGTATCATCGCGTTAAATATTTCCAGGACGACAAAATCAGAGTTCACCGCAACAATATTAAGTTTGTTTCATATTACTACAATCCCATATTTTACAAGGACAGACTCATGGTCCACGGGAAAGGCAAAACACGGAACGGAGAAAGCTGAGATATAAACAACTACAATCGGTTTCCGGCCTCATTGTACAAGCTAAAAGCAACTCGTCACAAACCAAGAAAAAGGCCGGCCGTTCTTGCGGAATGGTAGCTTCTCAAATCGGCACGAGCAGGTGAGAAAATTGTCTAAAGAGAATAGAAGGACCATACATCCAGTAGCCAGTATTTGGAAACAACCAAATCAATGACCTTACATCTTGGTGTTGTCAACTGTTGACACGTGTTGTGAAGCCGTCCTGTTCGGATGAGGTGAATATGATATTCATTTAAATCTTAGATTAGTTGTGAGTCTTTTTCCCAGAAGAAGAGTTGGTAAGTCGACTTGTTGAACACGTGTGGTGAGGTCTTAAGAAGGTAATTATAATATATTTAATTGTTATAGTTTATAGATAACCTATTCATTAAGAATAACCATAGTGAGTTTTATTTTCTCCCAAAGTAAACAACTGATGTAATGTATAAACATTAGTCCAAGTTGTACATTTATTTCTTAAGCAACTCAATCTACAATGATTTAGAATGGTGAGTTCTTAAGAAATTAATCTAGTAGAAACTAAATAATATTATACTCAGTTATCATAGTCATAAGATAAACTGTACATTAGGAGAAAACTACAGTGATTTATTTTCTCCCAGCTAAACAACTCAGTTAATGTATAAAACATTAGACAAATGTTATACATTTTATTTCTTAAGCATGAAACTCAATCTACAATGAATTAGAGTGTTAACTTAAGACTTAAGAAAACTCAGAATTCTTAGTGCAGTGGTAAGGACATATGGTACATGTGCCCACTGGTATGATTTAAAACTAGTTTACCTGTGCCAGCACTGATAGAGAAATTAGTGTAATATGTATAGTCAAGTAGATTTAAGCACATTAGTCAGTAGATTTACTTTTTGACATGACCACATGAACAAACAGATAGTTTTCTTGTAATTCAAGAACACATGAGAACTAAAAAGATTCTACAGGGATCATAATTTTGTGTGTTGAGTTAAAGCACCCAATTGGTGAGGCAAATGGCCATGGGGAATAATAATATTTGTGCCACATAAAAGTGCATGATCAACCGCCATGCAAGAATTATTATAATTCATAATGCCTGAATGTGAATTAGAGTATATCACATAAATTGTATGTATTTGATGAGAGCATGTGGTGACTCATGGATTTCATGTTGCTAAATCCTGGGTGAATTTCATAAGTGTGCCTAATGATCACATGTCTATGTCATTGAGGAGTATGATTGTGCCATGTGTGTTTCATCATTGTTAAACAGCTGTGAATGTATTCTGTGTAAAGCACCTAAATAGGCATGATTGTCATTCCTACAGATATGATGTGTATGATGAGTGATTGTGAAAGTAGATATTTCATTGTGATATAAATTATGGTAAACATTTTAAGATATCATTGGGAAATCACATAAGTATAATTACCCACCTTACATGCCAGTATGAAGGATGTGTGATGAATGATTCCTATATGATCACCCATACCAATATGAATGTGTCTATAGACTGAGTGAAATGATCATCCATACATATTAATGATGTCTGAGATGAGCGAATTGACCCTCATGCAAAGATGGATATGTTGACTGATGCATTAGGAGTTTGAGTGAGTGAGTGAAGTTACAGGCTGAGAGAGAGAGAGAGAGAGAGAGAGAGGAGAGAGAGAGAGAGAGAGAGAGAGAGAGAGAGAGAGAGAGGGAGTATAGGCCAACAGTCAATCTCATGATAGCCGGCAACTTTGATGTGTAATGCCATGACTATCACCAGAGAACTGGTTCGGCCTAACCCATAAAGTAAATAATAATTTAGTACACTCCGGCGCATAACAACACTTTGTATAAAATATCATTCATGCTACAATCATCTACTTTGTGCGCTAAGCACGACACAACCAATATCATACATTACGCATGCTACCAGCATCTGTGTTTTAAATTTAAGCAAAATCCCACTTTGTAGTTTATGTCACTTCTGTTAACACATATGATCTAGTGTAAGGATGATGATGATGACTGTAATGATTATGATAATAATGATAATGATTGTAATGACAATGATATAATGATCATGATAATAATGATAATGATTGTAATTACAATGATATAAGGAAACCATGATGATATTGATGATGATAATAAATATTACATCCATGAGAATGGAAGAAAACTTCTCACTTGAAGCTTTTAATGAAGAAGAATACACCTGAATGCTATACAAGAATGATACCATAATGTGCTTATATTGTTTATAAGCAAATACTCATTGAAATGGGAACTGATTTTTAAAAACCCTTAATGTATGAGACCCTTTTTCTTGAATAGAAAAAGATGAAGAAGAGAATTAACTAGGTACAGAATGGGATGGGAAACATAGTTGTCAATTCCAAATCAATCAAGGTATTACTTAACCGGTAGACATGAGGACAGGCATGGGTGAAAATGAAACTGCACATCTGCTAGTCTAAAATGTTAACACCATATAATGGAAGATGGAATGGAGAGCAACCAATTATGTTGTGGATAACTATTTGAGAGCACCAAGACTCCTTACCTTCCACTGTTTATTTTCCTAGGATCACAATTCTTTTAGGTATTTTTTTGGTGATGTTCTTGAGAAAAATATAAAACATTTCAGTTCCGATGTTCATATTGCTGATATTTTTAGCTTTATGATGGATGCTAAAATTTCAGGTAGTGGTCATTATCCAGACCTGACTTTGTGAATGCAGCACTTTGTGAAAGTAGTAGTAGCAGCTTTACTGAATGCAGTAGCCACTTAACTTAGTGAGGCAGCTGAGATAGTGAGGCCAAATACTATTCCACAGCAACTTCCTGCCAATTTTCACCTCCTTTTCCAGGACAGGTATCACATATCTTTTTGTCGAGGTAAAGTGTGGGGGAAACACAGTGAGATATAATAAATCAAACCGGGGGAAAAATAAAAGAACACTCAAGAATATAGTCTACACTAATTGAATGCTACCGAGATCCAAGAAATGGATAGGAGACCAACCAGGTTGTACCCAGTTTTTTTTCCCACAGATTAGAATTAGGCCAGCAGAAGAGGCCCAATAATTATATTTGAAACCGAATACAATACTGAGGACAATAGATGATACAGTGGCACAGCCAGGAGAGAGATAATTAGTTAGAGATGAATATGCACATAATCTTGTAATTGTATTATATTGATTGTTGTATGTGATTACATGTATAAGCAACAACTCTTTATATATATATATATATATATATATATATATATATATATATATATATATATATGATGAAAATTACGGGTTATTTTCTCTTTTGAGAGTTCTCTTGTCATAGTAAGATTTTTGTAAGCTACTACCCTAGATCAATTATGTAGTTGGTAGAGGAGAGGCAAGGAACCACCCCTAAGGACATTTGGGATACTCACTAAAATTTTCAGTGTTTTTCTGGAGGTATTCCTTGGTTCTCCAAAACTCTATTTAATGGTCTCAAATCATTCAGCCAGTAACAGCTAAATTAATTTTTACGAGCAGGATCACATTGAGAAAGAGGAACCGAGGATCCTTATCTCTTTGTGGTTGAGCCATCAACTATGTATCCGACATATGTATTCTCATCTTTCGTATCATTTTTAATCCCACTTGATTCCACAGTGTTTTGTGTATTCTCATATTTCATAGTATAATTTTGTATTCCACTTAATATAATCATGTATAATACGAACAGACGCACATTACTTTAGAGTGAATTAGAGAGTTAGTGTGAGTGAGAGAGAGTGAATGAGTGTGTGTGTGAGAGAGAGAGAGAGAGAGAGACACACACACACACAGAGACACAGAGAGAGAGAGAATGAGTGTAAAAAAGAGCGAGAGTATTGTGTTTGTGTGTGTGTCTGTGTGTGTGTGAGAGAGAGAGAGAGAGAGAGAGAGAGAGAGAGAGAGAGAGAGAGAGAGAGAGAGAGAGAGAGAGAGAGGAGGGAGTTGAATTGCATCACTAATTTGTACGCTACACAATGTATATGTACAATCTTTTTCCAATTTTTGCGAGAATGCTCACGACAATCGTCGGTGTATGTGTGTGTAAAGTGTGGGAGTTTGTTCAAACTAGTTTCAGTCATTATGTAAGGCATTATGCAAGTGTCTAGATGTGAGGATGTGTGTGAGTGTGTATGCGGGGGATGAGTGTGTGTTTGAGTGGATGTGTGTGGGGGATGTGTGTGTGGGGGACGTATGTGTGGAGGGGTTGTGATTGGGGGATGTGTGCTGGTTGGGGGCGGGGGGGGGGGGGTTGTGAGTGGTTGAGGGATGTGTGTGGGTGGGCGATATTTTGTTTTTTGGGTGGATGTGTGTGGGTGTTGTTGGTGGGTGGTTGTGTTGTGTGTTGGTGGGAATGTGTATGCGGGTGGTTGGGTGGGTGAGGGATGTGTGTGTTTAGGGATGGCTGTGTGATGGATGTGGAGGGATGGATGTTGGGATGTGTGTGGGGGTGTGTGTGGGTGGTTCGGTGTGTGTGTGTGGGTGGTTGGAGGATATATGTGTGGATGGTGAGGGTTTTGTAGGTGAGAGATGTGTGGGTGGGTTGGAGATGGGTTTGGAGACGTGTGTGGGTGAGGGATGTGTGGGTGAGGTTGTGAATGGGGGTGGGTATTGTGTGGGAAGGTAGATGTGGGTGGGTGAGGGGTGTGCGGGTGGTTGGAGAGGTGTGATTGGGTGTGGGATGTGCGGGTGAGTAAAGCATGTATTGAGGGTGGGGGATGTGTGTTTGGCTGTGTGGTTGGGGTGTGTGAATGCGGGTGGGTAGATGGGAGATGTATGTGTTGATGGGTGGTTGGGGGATGAGTAAGTGTGAGTATTTGAGAGATGAGTATATGAGTGGATGGATGTGTGTAGGGGATGAGTGTATGGGTGGGGGATGTCTGTGTGGGTGGGAAGATGTATGCTGGTGGGGGACATGTGTTTGTGGTAGGGGATGTGTGAGTGGGCGAGTGGGGAGGTGTGGATGAGTGTGGGTTGGTGGGGGATGTGTGGGTGGTTGCAGAGATGAGTGGGTGGGTGGGGGAGGTGTGTTGGTGGTGGGATGTGTGTAAATATGGGGCGTGTGTGGGTGGGGAGTATTTGGGTGGGTGAGGGATGTGTGGGAGGGGGTGTGTGTTTGGGTTGGTGTATTTGTGTGGGTGTTGGCAGGTGGAGGATGTGTGGGTGTTGGTAGGTGGGGGATGTGTTTGTGGGTGAGTGTGTTGGGGCGTGTGTAGGGGGAGTGGGGGATGTGTGTATGCGTGGGGGATGTGTGTCGGTAGGGAAATGTGTCTGGGTGGGGATGTATGTCTTCTTCTTCTTCTTCCTCTTCTTCTTCTTCTTCTTCTTCTTCTTCTTCTTCTTCTTCTTCTTCTTCTTCTTCTTCTTCTTCTTCTTCTTCTTCTTTTACTTAGTTTCATGTTATAGTTTATAATGATATAACTTTACACAATTTACTATTATTGCTTGTCTTAATGCTACAAATACAGTTGCTTCTGCAGTTCCTATCTCGGTGAATATGACTAATGTATATTTAAACTTCATCATCTCACAGGTGAAACAACTCATCACTCGCAAGCGAATGACAATTATTATGATCCTTTTGTTCGTCATTCTTCTGCTGTGTGAAGCTCCAGTGTTTACTGTCGTCAAACTCCATAAAAAATTCTTCCCAAAAAGAAACAAAACTAAACTCGGCATTATTTTCTCTCCGGACAGAGACAAGGTGGAAACAGTTTCTTTCACCATCAACAACTTCTTCTTGCCGCTTGCAGCCTTCATTGTCATCATCTTCTGTACAGTAATTCTGGTCGTAAAGCTTCAGACGCAGGCAAAATGGCGGAACAAGACAACCAATCAGAGAGACCTTCGAAACGAAGAAGTGGCTAAAATGGTAGTCATGATCTCAGCCCTCTTTATTTGCTGCTTCATTCCCATGGCAATGTTAGGCTTAGTTGTAGCTTTTAATCCTGAATTTAATTCAGGTGGAAAATTTGACTATATTAGCGTGTTCTTGGGTGGAATAGGCTTAGTTTTAGAGTTTGTTAATTCCTCAACAAATATTTTTATATATTACAGTATGAGCATTAAATATAGGAACACGTTTCGAAAGATTTTCACAAAATATGGAGATGTGAAATCTGTGAATTAATTTGAATCATAAATGTAAGGCGTGAGCAGGCATCTACGACCTTGACTCTCCATTTCTTTCTGCTATTTAAGTGGTGGGTGAAGTTAGTGTTGTTTAATGTATTTTTTGTTTCCCATCAGTTTAAGCTTTTCACCTATACCTTTCTCTGCTTACCCGTGCCTCTTATGTCCAATATTTTCCACATACGGCAAATATGTATGGTCTACCACTTCTATTGACATTAATTTATTCATCAGAACCTTGCTCCCATAACAACCTTCCGGAAACCTCCTGGATCATAAGCAAGATGTCCCGCGTCCGATACACAAATCTGGAGATGATCTGCCACATCCCGCATCCATCTTCTCTTTGACCTTTCTCTTCCTCTCTTCCCTGGTCTATTGACATACCAAACACATTTCATCAGTCTTTTCCTTTGCTTTTATCAGTTTATACACTATTTTCAACATTTTTCACCCAAACCCTCGTCACCACTGTCTTCAGTTTCATCACTGTTTTATTTATAGCATTTACATCCATCTAGAAAGAACAGGTCATACAGCTTTTCAGTAAGCAGATTTTGTGAGAGTCGTGATATTTGTTTGTTACCAGGTTAATTTTCCTTGTAAAAGAATCCTTGAGTGAGGAATTAAAAAATATATTTAACACACACACACACAATTTCATAGTTTTCGATAATCTTGCGGGATAAACTTACAAGTATTTTAATTATTTTTTCTTGTGAAGACATGTAAACACATCATCAAATAAGATAAGTATCACTCAATATTTAAGAGTATACGTTTTTTTTTCCCTATTTCCAGAAGGTGTATCCTTTAATGGCATTTGTACATAATATAACGTAGTTAGTGAAGCAGGCATCTAGAGAACGGAGCGAAATTTTGGCAGTGCGTAAAATCAGATCTTCAGATCTTGGCTAGGCACTGATGGACGTTTTCTTGAAGACAATGTATTTTATGTGTAGTGTCTCTCTATCCATGCATAATGCTGTCGGTGAAGAGACTTCTCAGAAATTGTAAACTGGACATAACAACCCAAACTAACCACTCCATCTCATCACGTTTGCTGAATGTCAGATAAAACACCGGTAAATGTAACTGTTTTTAATCATCTTTATTAGAGAAAACAAGACATTGGTAAAAAAGAATACAACCCGACTGTCAAAGGGCGATATATGGCTAAGTATTCTACAGGGTATTTGTAAATTCTCATTAAACTTTGTATGTAGAACATCTCATCTCATCTTGTTCCTCATTAACCTTGCGGTGTCAATGTGAAGTATAAACAGCGGGAGAGTGCCCGCTTATCGGCTTCATGTATCGAGATTCCCATAAACTCTGCTATTCCCTGCGTCCATCGTTTACGTGGTTGGTCTCTTCCTCTGCTTCCATCTGGTCTTAACATCATAGCTTGTTGTGGTATACTGTTAGTTGGTAACCTAATTGCATGGCTAACCAATTGACTTGCTGCTTTATAATAAAATCAGCGCTATTATAACCCCCACATTAGTCCTGAATTATCAATTTCTGATCTGATCTCTTCTTGATACATTGATGTATTCTTCTCAGAAATCTAATTTATGTTGTGGTTATTTTTCTTTTCTCTTTTTCTGTCATTTTCCAGGTCTGGCGTTGGTAGCATAGAATTGGTAAGAAGATTGTATTGCAAATTGCTTTCATAATAACTATTGATAAATGTTTGTTCTTTGGTAATGATGCTATTTGTACAATGAGTTGGTTTGCCCTATTGCATATATATTCGATCTCGTCTTCTGATTTGCCTTTGATGATATTATACTTCCATATACTTGAAGATATTTACTTGTTTCAGGTGGTGTTCGTTTAGGTGAATCGTTGCTGTTTTTTTCTTCTTTGGTTATAGTCATTACCTCTGTTTTAATTGTGCTAATTTTCATGTTATGTTCCCTAAACATTTTATTTATACTATTCATGTGGTTTCGCAATTCAGCTTCTGATTTTACTATTAATGCTTGATCGCCCGCAAATAGGAGTTCTTTAATGTGTAATTTGCCGATGGTTCTTCTTGTGCGTACTCGTCGTGCGGTGTTCTTGCGATCTCTGTTTGGTAGGTTTCTTTCCATAAGTTGTATATGTAGGTTATGAATAAAAGAAGAGGCAAGATACAACCTTGTCGTACTCCGGATGCTATGGTGAGGGGTTCTAAGTGCCCTTCATTAGTTCTCACTATGCGTTCACTGTTGTTGTATAAGCTTCTACATAGGTCTGTTGGATGTGTACTCACTCTATATCTTTTAATGATTTCCCACAGCTTGTTTCTATCTACTCTGAAAAATGAAGTACATAATGTCATCAAACAATGTGCTCCACAGTCCATCGTGAAGCAATATGCAGCAAATGGCTGTCGTCTGCTGGAGTAATGCTTTGCACTCCAAACAGAATGGTCATATCAACGAAAGAAAGCATTCTTCAAATTTGTTCTACATACAAAGTGTAGTGAGACTTTACAAACACCCGGTATAAGTACTCTAGTGGCTCGATCAATCCTTCCACCCTTGTCTCGCTCCACAAACTGTAAAGAATATTAGTAACGAACAGAGGACTGTGTACCCGATAATGCTATCGTAAACGGACTTCACAGAAACATTGCACAACGAAAACCTCTGTGTGCATGAAGATAACATTCTTGTATTGTTTCCTTCGTTTGCTTTGAACCCGAGCGTGTTCAACACACTGGCTACTGTTAGTGATTACACTAGACCAGGGGTCACCAAACATTTTTCACGGCGGGCCGGATAACTGACAAAATGACGAGCGCGGGCCGGATACTCATTCTGTACAATATTTGCGCCGCGCCCCGTGGCGAAGGTCTTACCGACGCGTTTTGTAATCCCGTATACCCGCGTTCGAAACACAGCTGCGCGCGATGTGTTATTTTACGCTACGGTATGGTTGCCGGTCGTTCAGAAAGCAATGGCAAACTACTGAACGTAAACTTGCCAAGACATCAACAACAGTAAGAAAAATGCTGGTGTTGACTGCAAGAGTCCTGTAAAGGGTATGCAACTAACTTTACCAATACTCGCAAGCCAGAACAAAAGCTCTGGGGAAAAAAGACGAAAAATTAAGTTAATAATGGATGATTGGCGTGCAATGCACACCAAAAAAAAAAGACAACTAACATATTTATTTAATAAAAATGTTTATCAAACAAGGCGACGTTAGCTAAAAGATAGTTACATAAGACCTAGTGTGCACTTATCCGAATCTCACAAACTAAGCAGCTAAAAATGTTAGTGAGATTTGTGAAACTGATATTTGGCTTTCAAGACATCATCAATGTTTGGTTTGGAATTGCTGGGTGCTTGCTGATGTATGATGCAGTGTATGAACAGAGCGCCCGGAATTTGCAAATCTTCCAACTGTGTCCTGATCTGCCCCATCAGAACCTTCCTCACCCCATCCATGTTTTTCTTCCATCAACTTTAACACCCCGAAGCTGATTTCACTAAAGGTCTTGCAAAACTTTTTGCACTTCCATGAAAATGTCTTTTCTGGTTGTTGTTCCATGCATGCTGCAAACGTATGCCAACTCTTCCGTTATCTGAAAGTCCAAATTGATACGACGAATGAACACGAGAAGTTGTGTCGTATTCGAGAGATCAGTAGACTCACCCAGTGCCAGAGAATACCACTACAAGTTCCTAGATTTCTCGCGTATCTGTAGCACAGTGTTCTCTCCAAGTTCTGCTGTTCTTCGCACAACCGAACTTGCCGAAAGGCTGATAGTTCCAAACAAATCGGCTTTCTCAAGACACAAGTCATTTGCTGCTTCCAGCACACACCCTTTGATGAAGTTGTCACAAGTAAACGGTTTTCCTCGTTCTGCCATCTTATACACTATTTTGTAACTTGTACGAGTGACAGATTTATTTTCAGCAAACTGTCTCGTGAAGATTTTTCTTTGTTTTCTAAACCACGTTTCGTGGACTCATATTTCTCAGAGCGTAGCTATCCAGAAAACTCTGGATATGTTGAGAGATGTTTTGTTTCGTAGTGACGCCGAAGATTGAACTCTTTCAAAATGGCAACACTTTCGCTGCATATTACGCAACTGGTTTTCTGGTCCTTTGTTTCCACAAAGAAGTACTTTACTCCCCATTCTTCATTGAAAACGCGACACTCGGCGTCAAATTTTCTTTTCCTAGTAGCCACAATGAAGGGTGAAGTACACGGGATCTGAAAATATATTGAATTAAAAACATAATTAAAATCCTATTGAAACACGAGAAAAGCAGTGGACTAGGGGTCACTGGTGAAGCTACGGCTCATCAAAGTTAGTTAATTAGTTAGTTAATTAGTCGAGGTTCCAACTTCACGCAACGAGTCGCCCCATTATGCTCCTTTCCTGTGCCAGTGAATATCACACAAAATACTCCTCACTGTCCAATGTGAAAAGTAGAACAGACAAGAGTCTCGATAAGCCAACAACCTGAAAGGTACACTGTGCATAATGCCGCCGCCAGAATACCAACATAATAGTCATCCACAAAAATTACAGTTCATCGTCGACGGAATCGGCAGTCACCAGAAAGACTTCCTTGACCTGGGTTTTTTCACATGGCTCGGTATCTTCCACAGGGCGACCCGCCGATAGCGCCGCACAAAGCACGAACTCCGTAGCTCCAGCGTCGACTTCCAGGAGACTCCTAAAACATGCACTCGTGAACCGAAAAGGCAAATCCGTCAATTCAGCAACAGCAGGTAGCTATTGTTCCGAACATGTAGTTTATATAAAGTTTATAGGTACCTTTGGTAATAGAATATACCTCATAGTGAGGTTTGAAAAATATATACATAGGGCCGGCCTAAATAAACAGCCTAGAGCAGAGTTTTTCAACCGGGGTTCCGCGAGTGGTAGCCAGGGGTTCCGCTGAAACAGACCTGCGAAATCGCCTAAATGCAACATTTCTGCCCATCTGGTTTATTACATAAAGTAGGACAGACCTATATAGATATATATAGGCCTATATAGATATTATAGGGGAAAATGAACAAAAGACATTGTAAATATTGACTCACTTAAAGGGAAAAGCCCAACAGATGGGGCTGGTTATCAACCAAGATAAGACAGAATATATGGTAATTTCAAGAGAAGGAATGGCTAAAAACTCTGGCCACATACAAATAGATAATATGACCATTAAAAGAACGGAAACATACAAATACCTGGGTACAATCTTCAACTGCTCCAACATCATAAGGGAAGAAATACAAACTAGAATCAATTCTGGAAATAAGATATACTATGCACTACAACATCTAAAATCAAAAACGCTATCTCTAACACCAAGATCACAATATACAAAACACTGATCAGACCAGTTGTGCTGTATGGCTCTGAAACCTGGAGTACAACGAAAGGAGACGAAGCCTTGTTACAAACCTTTGAGAACAAAATTTTAAGACGCATGTTTGGACCCATGAGGGATACACAAAGTGGAGAGTGGAAAAGAAGAAGTAACAAAGACATTTATGATCTGTTTAAGTCCCCGCTAATCACTGGTATCATGAAGGCTAATAGACTACAATGGCTGGGGCATATAGAAAGAATTGAAGATAATAGGGAAACAAAACTCGCTTACACTCAGGAAATAAATGACCGTAGACCCCGAGGTAGACCAAGAAGACGGTGGAGAGATAATATATATACAGACCTACAAGCACTTGGAATCAACGACTGGCAAGAGAAGATCAACCAGAGAGACGAATGGAGACGGATTGTATCTGCAGCAAAGAACCTCAATGGCTCGGAACGCTGAAGAAGAAGAAGAAGTAGGACAGACACTTGGATAATCGCACAGAGTTCCTTGAGCAACGTAAACATTTGCGTAAGGATCTGCTCTAGGAAAAAGGCTGAAAAACACTGGCCTAGAGCCAGCTCAATTAACACCTTGACCGGGAAATTCTTGAGAGATGGGGATAATATTTTCGTAATTACACGAGGGAAAATGTACAACAGAGATTAAGAGCAGAATAGGGCAGGCAAAGGCCGCATTTCAGAAAGTGAAGAGTATCTTATGCAATAAGTCGCTATCAATGAATGTAAGAAAGAGAGTGCTGAAATGCTATATAGAACGAGTTGTGCTGTATGGCAGTGAATCTTGGAATGTAAATTAACAAATTAGGAAGAACTTAGAAGCAACAGAAATGTGGTATTTGAGACGAATGTCGCGAATTCCTTGGACTGCCAGTGGAACTAACGATTGCCTGAAAGAGGATAATGAAACTAGTACACTATATACAACAATAAGAAATAGACAAACAGCTTTCTTTGGTCATGTGATGAGAAGAGAAACATTAGAGAACACCGTGACAACTGGAAAGGTCGAGGGGAAGAAATGCAGGGGCAGACCAAGAGAAATGAGGCTGGATGAGTTGAGACGGTGGCATGGAGGAATATCATCAGCAGAGTTGATCCAGAACACCAAAGACCGAGATCTGTGGAGAGCCATGAACGACTACGTGTGTGTGTGTATGTGTGTGTTACCAAGGAAATAATGGTAACGTCAGAGCGTAGGCGGCGCTACCACGAGCCGGGAAAAGAGTTGGGATTGCGCGAAATAAGCAAACATTACAATAAACAAGAAAATCTAGATACAATAATTTATAATTGAAAATGGTAAATTTAAGACACATAGCAGTGAGGATGTCTCAGCACGTGTGAAGATATCCTATTATTCTAAACATTATATTTACATTTAAATTGTATCACAACGTCTCGGGTTCCATACGTTATATCAAGCAAGTTTGAGTACCATCGGCGGGCAGGATGAAATGTCGTCGCGGGCCGGATCACGCCCGCGGGCCGTAGTTTGATGACCCCTGCACTAGACTGATGTGTACGTGTGGGTTAACTTTCCTTAGTAATAGTAGCCCGAGCCATCAAGTGAACTAGCTCGAACTTCTGAGTACTTCTAATTTTTAATTTACGTTCCCAGGTCAAGGACAGGAAGTATCTGGGAATCACATTTGACAGGAGCCTGTCCTTCAAGGGCCATGTGAAGACGGTTGTGACAAGATCTCAAAAGGGACTCATTGCACTTAAAACCATGGCTGCAATGGACACAGAGCAGAGAATGCTTTTCGCACTCTACTAGCACATGAACCTCTCAGTGATTTATTATGGACTAGGACTGCTCACTGTCTCAAAGAGTCAGATGGTGAGATTGGAGCGCATACAGAACGAAGCTATGCAGGTCATTCTGGGATGCACCAGAGACACCACAGTGGTGTGTATGCGTTACATCCTTGGTTTGCCGACTGTTGCTGGTAGGCTCAAGATGATGCAGAGGAGGGCATACCCAGAGTAGCTGCAGACACAGATCACCCGTTGCATGAGGCGCTGGACGCAGTTAAGGGTCAGCGACTGATAAGAATGAAATCATGGATGGCTCAGGCGGAGGATACGATTAAACAGGTGTGCATCTTGGAGAACATTAGGCAAGGAGAGGAGTGGGTCAGAGTGCCAGCAGAGAGCCAGACTTGTGCAGAGTTATAATCACATTAAGCCAGGAGTGCAGGGAGTGGCCAGCAGGGGCCACGGAAATGGAAATCCAACAACTAATTCAGGATAATGCTCTCCCGGGTGATGTGATTATCTACACAGAAGGTGTTTTGACAAGAGGTGAGAGAAGTGGCTGGGGGTTCATAGCCAAAGCTAATGGTCGACGTTTCGTGCAGGAGAGTCTGGCATATGATACCACAACTTCCAGCTTAAGAATGGAGGTGGAGGCAGTCACTGCGGCTCTCTTCTCTGTTTGGAGAATACGACACACGCACACACAAACATCGTGACTGTAACAGACTCAGAAAGCATGCTGACGAGGGTGAGGACGGGCAGGTTTCGTGCGGAGTGGCTTGCTTCGCTTCGGAGGTCACGGGTGACACGCATCGCCTGGATCTTTTCTCCAGGGCATGCCGGTGTGCTGGGAAATGAACAGGCGGACAGATTGGCTGGCTCTGCAGAACTTGGTGGAGTATTGATGCATGACAAGGCAGACGTGGTTGGGGCCTTGTGGGAGCACGTGTACACCTCGGAGGAGCAAATGGATTATCATGGTATGGCAAGAATGAGAGACAGCAAGGAGTGACGAGGGGAATCTGGCATGCCGGTGTGCTGGGAAATGAACAGGCGGACAGATTGGCTGGCTCTGCAGAACTTGATGGAGTATTGATGCATGACAAGGCAGACGTGGTTGGGGCCTTGTGGGAGCACGTGTACACCTCGGAGGAGCAAATGGATTATCATGGTATGGCAAGAATGAGAGACAGCAAGGAGTGACGAGGGGAATCTGGCCGACGCTCGACGCTCAGAGGAAAGGCGAGACGGACATATAATCAGATTGCTACTGGTACTATTGGTATTGGAATTCTTCGCTGGCTGCTGAGGATGGAGACGGAGCGTTTATGGGAATGTCCCGAATGCTTTGATGTCGGTTCCTAAATCAATCAATCAATTAAACCATCTTTCGCGAGGCTTATGACATCAGCTCTCACAATACTGTTCTCCAGAGAGCACCACAAAACAGCCGCCTTTTCCGAGTGGATGAAGGCACTCATTTCAGTGCACCAGTCAATCACTTTGTCTGCTGTCGCCTGTAGCTCCTGGGCTGTTTGCTCCCTATCTCTCTCCTGCCTATATGCAAGAATATCCTCTGCAAATGTTAGTATCGTTCCAACCCCTGGTGCTTCTAGGTTTGCAATCTTGCTCCTATACACGTTAAAGAGCACCGGTGAGATTGCAGATCCCCGTGGCAGTCCCGGGGTAAAATAAGTGGCTCTGAGGTCCAGATGTTTAACATCTTCAATCCGTATGATGTCTTCATAATGTATATTCTTCATGTTGCCAGATAATTTCTCTCTAACTGCATCCCTGGTGTCCGCATCATTAAGATTGTTCTGCTCCAAAAATCTCTGGAGAAACGCCTCCCCTTTCTCTTTGTATGTTGTAACGCGCACGCCATCTCTATACATTATTCCAACTGTCATAGGCCGATCTTTTCTTTGCATTTGTCTGTGCTGTTTCCAGAATTTTGGCAGTGTTTTATCATCTCCAATCTCCTTCATGAAACACTCCCATTTTGCGTGTTTGGCCTCGGTAGCACAGAGCTTGAAATCCTCCACCTTGTCTTTCTTGACATTTTCCGCTGTGTCCACTTCCTCTCGTGAGCTTCAAGTTGTCTGTCGCACTTTCCTTATCTGCTTCACTGCAGCTCTCTTTGCTTTCCAAGCATGGTCTACTTCTGGGGTCCATCATGGGAAATGAAAAAAAAATTAGTTTTAACAGTCCTGTTGCAAGCTCCCTGTCTGAAGCGTCCAAGAAGGCTATCGATCCACTCATACAGGAAGGTCTTGAGCTCTCTCCCAGCCTTAACTTTCCTGGATTTAGAGATCATGACTGAGTATGGCATATGATCACTCCCATGGTCATTCAAAACAGTCCACTTTACATCAAGGACTGATGACTGGGAGACAAGTGCCAAGTCAATAGCTGTGTCTGCATCGCCAGGCATCATTGCCATTCTAGTCGACCTACCATCATTTATGCAGACCACATCGGAGTCCACCATGGCATCCGCAAGAGCAATTCCCTGTCGGTTTTCTCCACTACTGTCCCAATCTCTGTTCCTCGCAATGAAGTCTCCACATATGAGTAGCCTATCAGATGGTAATTCCTCCAATTCCTTACACCAGTCCCAATGTTCCTTTCTGACATAACAGTCTACTGTGGCATATACATTTATGATGTTCCACCTTAAGCCACCAATCTCCATTTGTATACCCTGGACCTCTCTTGCACTGTAATTCCACAGGCTCAAGTCAAGTACCACATGCTTCACTCCTTCCTTCACCAGCAGACCTTGCCCATGTCGCTTCTACCCAATAGGGTTGATATAACTGGCGCTGGCGTACCCAGGGCAATGGTATTTGTCTGATTTTAGCTTCTGGAACATTAGAACATTAAAATCATATATTAGCCTCTCCAATACAGGACCTCTCTGCCTGGCACTACGACAATTCCAGTATCCGACTCTTACATGATTGAAACCTAGTCTCTCCACATTTCGTCTTGTTCTCCTGGCGCCTGCACTCCTATTTCTATGCCTTCTTCTCACACCATTTCCTCGTCTTCTCCTCCTCACTCTCTCTTCGCTTGCCTATGAAAGATGTGTCAAGCTCAGAGCACGTGTTCCGTAGCTCAGGCGACGATTCCTATGATTTATTAATTCCATAAGCAAAGTTTGGGTATTGCAGGAAATAACCGGTCGCCCTAGCATTGCCTGCTCGCTAAGGAAGAGGCAGGGGATGTCCCGTAGGAGTCCATACGCCTGGTGCCGCCCCGCTCGCCTGCCAGACGTTCAACGTTCACGATCAGTTTACCCATGGCCATCCAGTTCCTCAGCACGCTGGTCCACCTTGAACTTGGGGGTTTATATTTGGAGTTTTCCGTCTCCAAGATGGACAGCTGTCCAAAGCTAACGGATTCCATCTACCCGGGGGAGGGTTTAGTGTGTCCCTGACTTGCTTGGCAGGCACGTCTCCGAGCATATGAGGTATTTTCTAAAACTTGTGAAGAAATTACATAAGCCCAAAATGCTGGGGTTGACCATTTTGCAATTAACTTATCACAGTCCCTAAGCCAAACAAAGCTAATGTTGTGCTGTAATATCCCAGCAGCAAGGCTGGTTAGACCAAGTCAACAACTCTAAGTGTTGGGGGACATAATCATGTAAGCAAAGTTGCTCTCTCGGGAGTACATAAGATACTTTATTCCTCTATATTTAGGGATATCGTACAGCGAATGCATACACATGTGATCTGTTACCTAGCACGTGAGGCCTCACTGAACTAATGCTTACCCTAGCGTAATGTTACTGCCCTCAGCAACCAATAATGTTATCCTGCAGATAACGTAATGAGCACTATACTTTTATTGTGGCTAGCAATTACAGCTCATTGGTAGAGCATGGCGTGTAAAGTCTGCATTTCTTCTTCAACTACTACTACTACTACTACTACTACTACTACTACTACTACTACTACTACTACTACTACTACTACTACTACTACTACTACTACTACTACCAATACTACTACTACTACTACTGCTGCTGCTGCTGCTGCTGCTACTACTACTACTACTACTTCTACTACTACTACTACTACTACTACTACTACTACTACTACTACTACTACTACTACTACTACTACTACAACTATTGCTACTGAATGTTATCTCCCAGGGCAACAGGGACTCTCGATCAACTTACTCACATGTCTCCTGTCCAATGCTATCTCCCACTGCTCACTGCATGTCTTCCCTTTATTATTCTCAGACCATACATCTTATAGGAGAAGAGTCTCTTTCTTCTTGCTTGGCTGAGTTAGTTGTATGTTATTTTATTTGATTTAGTCATAAATGGTTGAATTTTGCAGCTAACGTTTTCAAGTAGATGAATAAGTCTCTTGCCAGCCCGACTAAATCACTTCTAACAATATGACTGGTGCGTTAATTATGTTGATGTACTTTACAGGACAATGAAACCAATCCCATAAATTAGTTTTTGCATGTAATTTACTAGGCAGATTTAACTTTCACTAGTTTGCCATTGCTTTATAAAAGAACGACACCCATACCATGGAAATAAACGCCATATCGTCTGCTTCCAAATCGTCTGCATGTGATGCGGAATCCTGAACTAGACTTTTGGTCACCTCCAGAAAGTGCCCACGTACCATTTGCCACAAAGAATCACACTGAAGAAAGACACTGGTTACATTGCAAGAGGAATACCGTGTAAAAGATGGGGTTATGGGACGAAGAACGACTTTAGAGAAATGAATACCAACTTACTCATTGCATTAGAAAGAGCATATGGACGATCTTTACACCCTGTGAGGATTTATGAGAAAATATTCAAAGGCGCCCTCGAAGTGAGGTCTGTATAAATATATCCATGTGTGATAGATAAGGGACTGATATAGCACGTTGTCCAGGGCATCACTAATAAGATGAAAATCATTCCCGCGCTGCACTTAAGAGGAACAATATAATCTGGCTCTAAACCGCCACTGTGCAACTCTCAGACAAAGTTTGAGTTTATACACAGAATTTATAGAATGAAAGGTTCCTGTATAAGATATATATATATATATATATATATATATATATATATATATATATATATATATATATATATATATATATATATATATATACCACAGAACGGAGGAACATGTTCCCTCCCCAATAGTGTTAACTGTATGCTTTATGCTAACTTCATGTAAATCTAACATTAAATTGTATCACAAGTGACACTTGACAATTGGACAATTGGACTACTGGACTCAACAATAGATGATCAAACATCAACAATGGAAGATACCTCACATAGTTGCACAAAACATTCACAAGAGCTGTACTCAACAAAGGCTGAACAAGACATTCACTAACAAATGTTCTCACAACAACTGGACAAGACATTCACAATGATATGCACTGAACAACATCTGAACAGAACATTCAACATTCTCTTACATCAACACCAGTTGAATAAGACATTCACCATGAAATGTTCCCACAACAAAGGGGCAGAACACTCACAATGGAATAGTCTCAACAAAAGCTTTTAACCTTCCTTTCCTTTATTTGGGACTGGTGGGGTCCGGTGCAGACCCAGGTTCCACCACATATATCATACACTTCAAAATACAGGCATGCATGAATATACGTAAGTGACAACACTCAGATTCCTCCCCAAACAACCAGCAGATTCCCAACCCAAAAAGAATAGCATCTCTCCTCTAACTCACAGTTCACACACATCTCCAAAAACTCCTCCCTCAACTACTAACTGATCTAATTTCTATAATATTTCTACAATGTTCACTGAGGAAAAGAAAGTCACAAGTACTGGGCAATACACAAGTAAATAACCACTGTTATGGTCCGTGATCATCCTGAAGCCACCAGTAGCGGTGTTAGGGAAGGTCCCATGTAATAGTCGCCTCATGCAATATCCCACATAAGTAACCCTCCTCCGGTGAAATGATCTCTGAAGAACTACGTGGATAAAGGAACCTTGATAATGACTAGACTGCCTGTGAAGCTGATACCTGGTGTCAATCAATAAGGTAAGTTTCACTCCTCCTGCTATGGGAAGGTAAAGCTCCGTTCGTGTAGTCACAAAGTTCTGAAGACCACCCAGTGGTTGATGATAAAGATCCAGCATTCTACAAGTCCATCTCACCAACAGGTTCAGAATGGGATTAAATCCACGCTACCAGATATGGACTACACCTAATGTCCTAGCTAAATTGGACAAAGATTTTTCATCCTCTCTCCTGAATAATCCACAGCACTCAATGGGCTGAGGTAGACAAGTTCTGAGAAACACCAGCACTTTAGATTCCAGAACAAGGTGGGAGTTCCATGGGGACACAGTGGTAAACTTCCATGGGCCTGTTTGAGACAAACTGAAGTCAGGAGGTTATGTAAATAATAACGCATAATTTTTTTGCACTTGATGGCAGTGTGAACCATTTAAACTACTTCTGGGTTCATGATCATCTCATTTAACTCTGTACAAGCATATTGAAGATGTAGACTGGTCAATCAGCCTAAAGATTATGTGTAGGTCCCTGGAGTTCTCCTCTAAGGAGTCAAGGTTCGAGTCAGGGACTCCCGGTTGGGTGTCCTGGATAAAAAGGCCTCTCCACCATTCCCTTCCTCTGTTGATACAAACAAACAAAAAGACTTTGCTATACATTTGTATGAAAATCAATTGTCATAAACAACACACATAGAGGAAAGTCCAGGAAAATGGAGAGATAAGAGGAGTGTGATGCTCAGGCACCAACCCCCTCATATTGGTGATGGAGTGTAATCCACTCAGATGGCAGTGGGTGATATAGTTTCAATATTGACCTCATATTTGTGATAGTCACTGAGATCTCTTCTTGAGTTGGGAACATCATTACACCATCAACAGCATGATAATGTACCTATATAGATAGTCAGAATTCTCACCAGACAGACCACAAGAGACTTGGGCGTTATGAGACAGACATCATAAGTCACTCTTCATGAGACAGGCAGCATCAGACTGCATGATGAGACAGATACCCTGAGACATGTGTCATGTGGTAGATTTCCTGAGGCAGACCTGCTGAATTAACATCATGAGGCAGATATGGGACAAATGGGAGACAGGCATCCTTTACACCTGCAATAGGCAATATGTAACATAATGTGACAGATGGCAAATCTACATTGAATAAACCCATGGATGGTACTAAGTTATATGGATGTCTCATCCCATCCACACTCACACTGCACTGCCAATCCTCCCCTCTCTCAGCCTAGACTCAATTCACAAGTGCTATCATACATCACCAACACATCATTCACTCTATCCCTACTGGGTAACATTAGTATATTTTCCACAGCAGGTGAGGCAATGATCATAATCAATATTCACATGTGAAACAATACACACATGAAAAACATGTTATTCTCCCTGAATCCTGACCTGAGCCACCAGATCTATATTCAACAAACATAGCCAAGGTTCAAACATATATGGTCCTTTACTGAACGCAGTTCGAAAACCAATAAATGTTGCAAAGGAACAAGTGCCTCATTCAGAGATAAAGTGCACTCAAGGCAAATCCCTAAGAGGGCCTTTGGCAATTCTCATGAACGAAAAATAGCCACCAACTACTCACTGGAATAGTGTTGTTCTGGCGGAAAAGCGCGTCCTGCAAACATATGAATATAATAAGGCGTCTTTCGTTTCATTGGAGATGGTACTCATAAAACACACATCTCACTCCTTCAAACAGTCTCAGAAGTTACAGGGAAAAGATTACATGTTACCGCACACATTCTGACCACAGAGGTGATAAGACGTAGACTCTCAATAAGATTAATACAGTCAATCAAGAGTGCGCGATGATATGCACTCACAGGGAAGTTCTATGAAGCATAATAATGCAGTTAGGCTCTGAGAGTGATATACAGACATCAGGCATACAGCAGAATTTCCATGGCATATGAATGATAGACACAGTCATGAAGTATCAGTGGTTTACACACGCCAGCCTGACAGGAATCACATTCAGCAAAAACCTTTCAATGAAGCATTCATTTAATTTTTACATTTCTCATACCAATACCTGTTATTCTTCTATTTCACTAGGCATAGCCACCACATTTTAAAAATGATTTAAGGCGTACCTGAGACAGAGGACATTAATCAGGGCGGAAAATAACACCACATCTTGTAAACACGACCGGTCCGGATGGATTCAAAACTACAAGTACAACTGTTAGGCTATGGGTCCTGCCTGACCCAGAAAGATAGCATTCCTAGCCTACGCCATGTGTCGCAGAATGCAATAATCGGGAATTAAGAATACAGCACATTGAACGCACAAAAGCTGACTTGGTGACGAGAACGTCAGTGAGCGAAGGACAGATAAACAGACGCGGAACAGCGATCAAGGAACGTAGGCACACGAAGTGAATGGAGGGAGTCTGAAAGATAGGGATGAGATCAAGGAAGGACACAAGAAGTCCAGCATGATATGATCTTGGAGAAGCGAGCTGAAGAAACGACTCAACATCCGATGAGCGACATCTAAGTTGAAGAGTCACTGGAAGGTCACATAATAGACGATACTCTAAGTACTGGCGTGAGTAATTAGTTAGCAATATTTCTGGTGAACTGTAAACAGTATGGATATATGTAATAGGACAGGCGACAGGGTTGACTGTAATGGGAGTTCTATTAAGTAGGGTGGCATGAGCAGTTATGATGGAATGCGTGATGGTTGCATTGTGTTGATGGCCTGCATGTCATACGATTCATGGGATACTGCCTGAAATAAATATGGACTTAAAATTGAGGCAATGTGTCGATGTTATCAGTAGTTCGATTACTGAGTTCAAGTTGTTTGATTCAGAAAACTAAAGCTAGATATAACGAGATAAAAAATTGCCAATGAAGGACAGTATGATACATAGCAGAGGTGGTTCACTTCTTGGCAGATATGGGGTACACGTCTCGGTGGATAATTAACCCAGGACATAAGTGACGATAGTAACAATGTGTAAACATCAGCTATTCTAAAGGAAAGTCTGCTCAGATCGCATTACATTTAGATGTCATAGTGAAAGGAGGTATGGCAGTGTTGCCGGATTATTAGAAGATTAGCTGTGCCGTTGGAGGAAAAAGTTAGCCGTTCCTACGAACAGAACAAGGATGTAACGACAATACACTTTTGATATCAATACGTACATCTGTTTCGGGATCTTTTACACAAACCCATCAGGACCACAGAAGTATTTTGTACGAATCAACCAGATGTCTTGTTTATTTGTACATCATCACTACGAGTAACACTGAAAGGAACATTGTAAGCCACTGGACGGACATAGTGATAAGCATGTACTGGCAGGAATTTGCATACATAATTAGATCCGACATTTGTCGCCGTCATGAGACAGACACAACTTCAAACTATAGCAACTGTGCCCAGGGAATCCGTGATATTGTGTGGTGATTTGACGGTGTATAGACATTTTTCATTGCAGTAAGCAGGTTGCAGCAGTGAGCGGTGGCTTCTTGTATCGCAGACAACAGCCAAGACCCGAAGAGGCGTATCATCCTGTCTGAAGAACGACATCAAGGTGACAGAGGATAGTAGCTGAAAGAGCAAGTACTAACATCTGCAGATCACTACGAACAAGGACAGGAGCAGATACATAAGGTGCTAATCCTTTTAGATTATCGATGTAATTTGATCTGTATCACGCATATTTATTATATTATTTTATATATATTAATAATAATATTGTTGTAATTTGTAGCACAGCCGATACATTTTAGTGTCCACATTGGGTGATTTTTTTACCTGAAGTGAAAGGTGCGGCTTAACGGAGGTGGGACTAAAGTAGCATTTTAGATACAGATGAAAGGCATACGGCGATACAATTTCAGTGAAGAAGTAGTTTTTGGTAGTTGACTACAATAGAATTGGCAATCATTTGTCCAGTGGAAAATTAACAGACACTGACATAACATCTGGCGAAGTGAATCTCGCACGATCGAGTTTGTTTACAGCAGGAGGAATGCATTGCCAGTGTCATATATTTTTGAAGGGAGTGGGAGATCACTGTAGTGCATACCCCATTTCTAACAAAAGAAGTAGAGCCCCATCCTCTTCTATCTTCAATAACCCCAGAATATGAACCTTGAGTTATCTGCAGGCCTCGTCTTATTAAATTATGTCTAGGAGATATAGATTATGGCCCTTGTGAGAATAATGATTACTAACTGGGATTCTGCCCCTTCTCCAAGGATTCTGTAGCTCTGGAGCCCCCTTTTAGTTTATCAAATCTGAGGAAAGTCTGGAGAATTTTCTCAGCCTGATTTAGATGAAGAAAACATGGATGTTGAGCAGTTGATAGATCTAGAGTCTTCTCTCCCCCATTTTAGTAAGTCATTATGAGTTAATTTATTTTTAAACAATCAAACACATAATCAATCACATTAGATTCTGACAACATGATGTACAAAGAAGCTGGTGACTCACATATAGGTTTGAACTGATAAATTAACAGAAGGTCAATTCATGTTAATCATTTATTGACTGGGCCTGAGCCTTCTGGCCAGTACACACATCTCTATTGTGATTTACACAAAATATTAGAAAAGTTGCACATTGGACCATTGTCCCAGACAATCAATCAAGCATCAATATATGAGATGTCAACAAGTGTGAAACATAGTAAACATTTTGATGTTGTACATATTAAGTGTGAAGATGATGAATCAACAATTAACTATCAGTTTCCTGAAATTGGGTGTGGTGTGTACCAAGGAAAAATGTAACCTGGTGACTGGAAGATTTGGTAATCCAGGGTCCATTGACTGATGGATCCACTTCAGGTATGCCCGTATAGCTCCTCTGAAGGCCTCCCCATACTTTGCTCATGGCCAAGTCATCTTCCCTCTCACTTGTGGTTCATCTCTTTCTCTCGGCCTCCCTCTTTCTGGTCTGATTTAGGTGGTTAGTTTGCTGATGTGTTGGGTGGTTGTTGGTATGTAGCCACCAAGAATCACTGTTTAAAATTCACATAAATATATACAATCTTCCCAATACAATATTCTAAAAGTAGGTAAAAGAACCTAAATTCCTGAAGTAGGAACTAGTTCCCTCCCCCTCTTTTTTCTCTAAGCTAGTGTTGGGTTAATTTGGGGTGGTCAGAGTTTATCACACTGTGTACGCCTTGTATCAACTGGTTCCTGCTGTATGTAAGTTCTCATTTGAGCTGGGGTCAGTGAACGTGTACAGTAAGACAGTGACAAGAGTGAGAATATGTCAAGATGCATGTAAATAAATGACATACATTTATAACATTTCTTCCACTAAATGGTGTTTATAGTGTGTATCAATAATTATCTGTGTTTTCCCAATTAACCAACTTCTTCTTCTTCTGTGTCTAATAACTCTCTCCCATTATCTGTTGTTGTTGTGATGTTGAGTGTTGGGTTGTGTGGTGATGAGTGGTGTTGAGTGGTGTTGTGTTTTAAGTTATGTTGAGTAATGAGTTAAGTTCACTTCGTGTGATGGAGTTCCGCGAAGCTCAACTCTTCTGATGCAATGCAGTTCATGTGTGCCCTTATCTAATTAAAATTTGACAAAAATATAAATATTTATTCCGTCAAACCCTATTTATTCAATAGATGAAGGAGAAAGGAAAGATTGATTTCTCTTTCAGCTTTCTAGATTGTAAATAGGCATAGATAAGTCTGTTTTTAGAACAAGGCACTAGTTCTAGTACACGGACTGTCATTTTAGCTGTAGATAGTGATAGCATCTTTAACAGTGTTTCTGACAAAATGCACAAGATTGCTTTCGAATCATCACTTCTCACAGTTGTTTAGAATAGAATGTAGTAGTATTATGCACTTCCCAAAGTTAATAATTATCTTTAAGAATATCAGAGATTGCAGTTTCATCGTAGATAGTATTAGAGTGTCAGTTTGCCCGGGAACGGCTCTGCGTCGTTAGAATCTACAGTCGAGCATTTTTACATTTCAGAGGTTTTAATTAATAATAATACATTTCAATTGACATTACAAACACTGGATACCATTTCTAGATACCTGATACATCGGGTTCTTAGTCTAATCTCGGGAATTACAAGCTTACCTCAGATCTAGGCACCCCGCAATTCCATGTTTGAAAATTTGGTCACACCAGCTTCTCACATCTATTCATCAGGCTGGTTGCAGGAAAAGTGCGGGCTTACCCTATTCTGATGAAATATTAACATATGCTAATCATGCGTTGGCGCGAAGGCGGTGTCACATGTCTCTCCTAACCAATAGTTTTTTAAGCCTTGGCTGATGAAATCTTTCCAAGAATCCACGTCATCTGTCACTTATGCAGTTCCAGTTTCGATGTTAAGTTTTAAGTCCTAGATCCAGTTTGCGGTTGTGTAGTCAATTGTTTTACCATTTCCTCTTCTTGGCTTGCGGTCTTGGTAACTGAATAATGGTGATTAGCCATTATGCTACATGGCCCCACTCCAGATTGTTCTATGGTATGGAACTATGTTTCCAACATTTTCAGTTATCAAATTTGTCCCTTGTTTTCCTCCCCTGTATTCTCTTCTGCATCTGATTGATCTGGTTCATCAGGCACTGGGTGTCGACTCAGGAAGTCCGCTCCCACATTCATTTTCCCAGGAACATACTCAACCTGGAACGAGTAAGGTTGGAGAAGCAGCGACCACCTCATAAGTCGGGCATTCAGAGTCTTAGATGCTGCGAGATACACAAGAGTGGTTGATGGTCACATTGCACTGTGAAGTGTTTGCCATATAGGTATGCTTGAAATTTCTGTACACTCCATACGAGCGCAAGACATTCTCTCTCGATAGTACTGTAATTTCTCTCTGCTGCATTCAATTTCCTGCTAGCATAAGCTACAGGGAATAGCTCTGATGGTACATCTCCCTTTCTCTGCAACAACGTTGCCCCAATTCCTATGTTACTGGCATCGGTGCGCAGCACGAATGGTTGGTCGAGGTCTGGTAGATGTAAGACTGGATGAGCAGTTAATGCCTGCTTTAATGCTGTGAAAGCTCTCTCACAGTCAGCTGACCAAGTGACTTTCTCTGGTTTCCCCTTTTTGGTAAGATCCGTTAAAGGTGCTGACAGAGTATTGAAGTCCTTGATGTATTTTTGATAGAATCCACACAAGGATACAAATGATCTTACATCCTTCTTTGTTTTTGGACGAGGTGCTCTCTGGAGTTTGTCCACATTTCCCTCTTGTGGAGTTATCAGTCCATGAGATATCTTATGACCTAGAAAGTCCAATTCTTGGAATCCTATCTGACACTTCTTTGGTCTAGCCGTCAATCCAGTTTCTATGTGGCGCTTGAACAAAAGATGCAGTGTTTCTACATGCTCTTCAAATGTTTCAGTGGCGATCAGGATGTCATCCATGAAGTGACTGATGTCTGGATGCTGTAGTGGGTCAAGTAATTTTCTCATCATACGTGTAAAGACGCTGGGAGCATTACTTAATCCAAATGGAAGAACATTGAACTCATAGTGTCCTCCAGGCGTGCTGAAAGCTTACCATGGTCTAACTTCCGGTTTTACAGGAATCTGATAATATCCCTTGCTGAGATCAATCCTAGTAAAGTACTTAGCTCGGTTGAGTGCTGTGAAGAGTTTATTCTGATCAGGCAGAGGTTCTGCTTGGAATTCAGTAATAGCATTGAGCTGGCGATAATCGATGCACAATCTATGTTCTCCGCTTGGCTTTCTCAATAAGACGACGCTAGCACTGTAAGGTGATTCAGATGGTGAGATTATCCCTTCGGTGAGCAGCTGTTGTATTTCTTCCTCTAAAGTCTTTTGCTTTGTATAAGGAATTGGGTAAGTCTTGACTCGCACAGGCACTGTGTCATTCAACTTCATGTCAAATTCCTCCAAATCAGTTCTTCCTGGCTTATCAGTAAGTACTTCTGCATATTTTGCCATAAGTTCCCTAATCTGCTTTTGCTGATCCTTTGTTAAGTTGGGATTAATGTCCACATCCTTAAAGGTCTCTTTGGCTTGCAGTTGGCACTCGACTCCCATTGTTGATCCTTCTTCGATTTCAGTAGCCACATTCATGGCCATCAGATGTGCAGGTTCGGTGGTTGAGGGTCTTTCATGAAACTTCTTCAAGAGGTTTATGTGAAATACTTTCATCTTGCCTTTGACTGAAATTCAGTAGTTGGTACGTGAGATCTTCTCCGTCACTACATAAGGTCCTCTCCATCCTATTTGCAGCTTATTCTGACTGGTTGGAAGCAGCAACATCACCTTCTCTCCTATCTCTAACTCTCTATCCTTTGCCTTGCGGTTGAAGTTACGAGCAATTCTTCGTCTGGCTTGACGTAGATTGACATTCGCTTGTTTCCAACTGTGTTGTAAACGATTTTTCAACTCGGCAACATATGTAGATGCAGTCACGACTGTATCATCTGTAGTATTATCAGTCCATGTTCGAAGTAACGCCTCCAGTGGTCCCTTGATCGGTCGTCCAAACAACAGTGTGGCTGGAGTAAAACCTGTTGAGTGATGGGGTACTTCCCAGTAAGCGAATAAAGCTGCGGGTAAATACAAGTCCCAATCCTCTGTCTTCTCCTGGGCGATTTTGCGCAGGATACTAATCAATGTCACGTTCCACCTTTCCACAAGTCCATTTGACTGAGGGTGATATGGTGAACTGAAGATATGGCGTGCATGAAAAAGTCTGAAGGTCTCTTCCATGAGCTTACCACGAAACTGTGAACCGTTGTCCGTCAAGATCCTTTGTGGGAATCCTAGACGTGTGAATATTCCTAATAATGCATCAGCGACGTGTTTGGAGTCACAGCTGGGCATATGAACTGCTTCGGCCCACATGGTTGTTGTGTCCACAAGCGCTAATATGAATCGGTTTCGCCTCTTCGTTGCTGAGAGAGGTCCGATTATGTCTACAGCCACTTTCTCAAATGGAATTCCAGTGATTGGCGATTCACCCAACATTGCCGGGGGTGTCCGGTGTTTTGGTGATACTTTCTGACACTGTGGGCATGATTTTACAAACCGTTGTATGTCTGAATTCATCCCTGGCCAAAAGTAATGAGTGGTAATCCGCTGTGTAGTGGCGTTGATACCCATATGCCCACTGAATGGTAGACTATGACCCATCTCTAAGATCTGAGTCCTGTATTGAGTTGGTACAACAAGTTGATTAAACTCTTGTCCAGCTCGTCCTGCTTTTCTGTAAAGAAGTGCTGACTTCATGAACAGATCACCTTTACGTAGAGGTAAATGTGATTTTGGCAGTTTTCTGAAGCAGGGTTCCAAGGTGCTGTCGGCTTCTTGTGCCCTCTTCAGTTCCTCCGTTCGAGGGATTGGCGTAGTTGTTTCTGGAGTTTTTGTTGCCTGGGATCGAGTGGTCATGGTCGCCATCGCCACAGGTTGAACAGGTTCTCCTAGAACGATAAATCTACAGCCAAGGATTACAGGATATATTGGATCGTCCAAGACTGCTGCCTTGATTGTCCCAGTGACATACCGCGAGGCTATGTTCACTTTTGCCACTTGAAGAGACATATTTGTTGAACTCTTCAGTGGTCCCTGTAATTCCACTATTTCCTCTGTCACCTGTTCAGGGTGAACTAAGGATGATGAAACAACACAGTCATACGATAATCCAGTATCATATAAACAGGTCGTTTTGAATCCATTTAGCAAGATGGATTCCACAACCGGAATACGAGATGATGTGTCTTGATGAGGTGTCTGTTTGGACTTTTCACCAGTGCTCACTTTTTTTTCTTTTCGGTTGGCCAAACAGGCCGCTGTGTGTGGAGGTGGCTTTTTCCTGCAATTCTGAAATGTGTGACCTCTAATTTTGCAATGGGTACAGAATGGTTTGTCCTCCTTCGGCGCTGTTTGGACTGTGATTTGAGTGTTTTTCTGGGATTTCCCCTTTTTCTTGGTGGCTACAGTGTTTTCACCCTCCTTTGGCTGTGGTGTATTGTTTTGAGAGGGAGTGTTGTTCGAACGTCCCTTTCCTCCCATCTTCTTCTGAGATTTTTCAAATCTCTCTGCCAGGATGATTATAGTTTCTAGGCGGTCAGCCCCGTTTTGGGTTAAGAATGCCTTCATTTCGTTCTGCATTTTCCCCTTGATCTGATCAATGATGATCATTTCATGGAGTCCTTCAAAACTTTCCTCAAATCCTCCCAAGCAAGTCCATCTTTGTATGTATGACTTCAGTCTTTCAACGAGTTGCGCGTAACTCTCACCCGGTTCCTTCCTTGCGGCTTTGAATCGAGCCTTGTAAGAATCCCCGTCCACTTCGAATCGGCTCAAGAGTGCCTTTTTCAGTGTTTCGTATTCTTGTTGTTCCTCACGAGTAAGTCTTGAGAACACTTCATACGCGGTGGATCTTAAGGCCTGCGCTAACTTCGTCGCCCATCTACTTTCTTCAAGCCCACAGCTGACAGCCATTGCCCCGAAGCGTGATAAAAATCCTTCGATGTGGTCAGTCTGTTCATTAAATGGTTCCAGAGGAAATGACATAGCTCCTGAATTAAGGTGAGAGACGTGAGGAGGTGGTTCTGTCACTGGCGATCCTGATGAGGTTGAGGGTGTAGGACCACTCCCTTTCTCTATTCTCCGGATCTCCACTTCAATCTCCATTCTCCTCAACTCCAGTTGGTGTTGACGCTCTCTCTCCCTATCTTCCATTTCAGCCTGTAGTCGTTTCTCTTTCTCCTCCAATTCTGCCTGAAGCTGTTTTTCTTTGAGAGCCAATTCCGCTTGCAGTCTTTCTCTTTTGTCGAATGCATCTGAAACATAGTTAGCTAGCTCAAGGCCATCTAACCCGCATTCTCTACCTGTTTCTGTTATTTGGGCTCTAAACTTTGCAGTTTCCGCCATGCCTATAATTTATTGCTTTGTTCTGCCTAAAAAATATAATTGCAGTTAGTCTGATCCGCGTAAGCTTGTCAGTCCCTGATCTGCAAATATACAACAGAGCATGTGCAATATTAAAAACACCCTATGTTATGTCTGTCTGTCAATGCTGGAAAAGTCAAAGGCAGCAGGCACTGAAGTAACCAGAATTAATTCCCAGTAAAGAAAAGAATCTGAAATTAGACAGAGTTTCCCAACGGATAAGATTTTCCGGTGGTTGATGAAATGCTGTTAAGTTCAGACTCCACAGTAAAAGAACACCTTCTCTGGAAGAGAAGTAGTGTTGGTATAGTAGATTTATACTTGATATTCCTCCTGGAGCACCTCTTCCTGAAGTATACGCCTATTGGAACATGGCCCCCTTCTTCAGGAGGAATGATCAGTCACCTACTCTTATTTATCTGTAAATGTCCTTCATATCATGTGGCTGTCAATCAATATAAGAAAATGACAATGTTCAAAATCTAAAGATATTGTGATTGTTTTATGTAACTTTTTAATTACACAATGTATTATTTAATTGTTTAATTTATTAATGGGAACCATCCAGGACGTAGCCGACAATATGTAATATATTTTTGAAGGGAGTGGGAGATCACTGTAGTGCATGCCCCATTTCTAACAAAAGATGTAGAGCCCCATCTTCTTCTATCTTCAATAACCCCAGAATATGAACCTTGAGTTATCTGCAGGCCTCGTCTTATTAAATTATGTCTAGGAGATATAGATTATGGCCCTGGTGAGAATAATGATTACTAACTGGGATTCTGCCCCTTCTCCAAGGATTCTGTAGCTCTGGAGCCCCCTTTTAGTTTATCAAATCTGAGGAAAGTCTGAAGAATTTTCTCAGCCTGATTTAGATGAAGAAAACATGGATGTTGAGCAGTTGATAGATCTAGAGTCTTCTCTCCCCCATTTTAGTAAGTCATTATGAGTTAATTTATTTTTAAACAATCAAACACATAATCAATCACATTAGATTCTGACAACATGATGTACAAAGAAGCTGGTGACTCACATATAGGTTTGAACTGATAAATTAACAGAAGGTCAATTCATGTTAATCATTTATTGACTGGGCCTGAGCCTTCTGGCCAGTACACACATCTCTATTGTGATTTACACAAAATATTAGAAAAGTTGCACATTGGACCATTGTCCCAGACAATCAATCAAGCATCAATATATGAGATGTCAACAAGTGTGAAACATAGTAAACATTTTGATGTTGTACATATTAAGTGTGAAGATGATGAATCAACAATTAACTATCAGTTTCCTGAAATTGGGTGTGGTGTGTACCAAGGAAAAATGTAACCTGGTGACTGGAAGATTTGGTAAGCCAGGGTCCATTGACTGATGGATCCACTTCAGGTATGCCCGTATAGCTCCTCTGAAGGCCTCCCCATACTTTGCTCATGGCCAAGTCATCTTCCCTCTCACTTGTGGTTCATCTCTTTCTCTCGGCCTCCCTCTTTCAGGTCTGATTTAGGTGGTTAGTTTGCTGATGTGTTGGGTGGTTGTTGGTATGTAGCCACCAAGAATCACAGTTTAAAATTCACATAAATATATATAATCTTCCCAATACAATATTCTAAAAGTAGGTAAAAGAACCTACATTCCTGAAGTAGGAACCAGTTCCCCTCCCCCTCTTTTTTCTCTAAGCTAGTGTTGGGTTAATTTGGGGTGGTCAGAGTTTATCACACTGTGTACGCCTTGTATCAACTGGTTCCTGCTGTATGTAAGTTCTCATTTGAGCTGGGGTCAGTGAACGTGTACAGTAAGACAGTGACAAGAGTGAGAATATGTCAAGATGCATGTAAATAAATGACATACATTTATAACATTTCTTCCACTAAATGGTGTTTATAGTGTGTATCAATAATTATCTGTGTTTTCCCAATTAACCAACTTCTTCTTCTTCTGTGTCTAATAACTCTCTCCCATTATCTGTTGTTGTTGTGATGTTGAGTGTTGGGTTGTGTGGTGATGAGTGGTGTTGAGTGGTGTTGTGTTTTAAGTTATGTTGAGTAATGAGTTAAGTTCACTTCGTGTGATGGAGTTCCGCGAAGCTCAACTCTTCTGATGCAATGCAGTTCATGTGTGCCCTTATCTAATTAAAATTTGACAAAAATATAAATATTTATTACGTCAAACCCAATTTATTCAATAGATGAAGGAGAAAGGAAAGATTGATTTCTCTTTCAGCTTTCTAGATTGTAAATAGGCATAGATAAGTCTGTTTTTAGAACAAGGCACTAGTTCTAGTACACGAACTGTCATTTTAGCTGTAGATAGTGATAGCATCTTTAACAGTGTTTCTGACAAAATGCACAAGATTGCTTTCGAATCATCACTTCTCACAGTTGTTTAGAATAGAATGTAGTAGTATTATGCACTTCCCAAAGTTAATAATTATCTTTAAGAATATCAGAGATTGCAGTTTCATCGTAGAGAGTATTAGAGTGTCAGTTTGCCCTGGAACGGCTCTGCGACGTTAGAATCTACAGTCGAGCATTTTTACACTTAAGAGGTTTTAATTAATAATAATACATTTCAATTGACATTACAAACACTGGATACCATTTCTAGATACCTGATACATCGGGTTCTTAGTCTAATCTCGGGAATTACACATTTACCTCAGATCTAGGCACCCCGCAATTCCATGTTTGAAAATTTGGTCACACCAGCTTCTCACATCTATTCATCAGGCTGGTTGCAGGAAAAGTGCGGGCTTACCCTATTCTGATGAAATATTAACATATGCTAATCATGCGTTGGCGCGAAGGCGGTGTCACATGTCTCTCCTAACCAATAGTTTTTTAAGCCTTGGCTGATGAAATCTTTCCAAGAATCCACGTCATCTGTCACTTATGCAGTTCCAGTTTCGATGTTAAGTTTTAAGTCCTAGTTCCAGTTTGCGGTTGTGTAGTCAATTGTTTTACCATTTCCTCTTCTTGGCTTGCGGTCTTGGTAACTGAATAATGGTGGTTAGCCATTATGCTACAGCCAGCATACGATGTGGGTAATCATTGTGTGGTGACGAAGCGTGTCTCAGAATATGTTCACATCATGTAGGGCAGGCAGCCTTCCAGCATATGACATGGGTAATTGTTATATGGTGGGGGACTCGCTATGCGGGGTGTTGAATATATTTGATGGTTAGTACAACTGATTATTGTTATGTATATGGGTTAACGATACATAACATGATTTCCTTGTGGGTATGTGTGATTTAAAAATAATAACAGTTTACGATGGATAACAGCATGTGAAGTCATGTTGCATCGGCACCTGACCGTTGTCGTGTGTATGGGTAAATGACACACGACGGTGATTTGGCTACGATGAAGCATAATTTCAACGGATTTAGTTCATATTTTCCGGTGAATAAATATTTGCTAAACTTGGTTAAAACACGCAAGGTTTTGGTTCAATTGACATCATGACTACTTATACGAAGTGAGGTAAATTGCTATCATAACATTGCCATTTTTTTTATCGAAGGTAATTGCAGCGATAGGTAGTAGGGGTATAGAGAGAACTACACATAATGTGAGGGTACGGTGCGGTGTGCTGGGATAGAAGCGATTCCCCTACACAGATATAACAGTACACTAGAACTGTACCAAGGTATGCGGTACATCTCTGTACGAATATGGAGGTACACTATGGACTGGCTAAGGTCATTAGACTAAGAGGTTTAGGGGAAACTCTCTTTGGACTAATGCGCTAAGACAGTCTATATGATACCGAGATATGACCATCAGAGAGTTAAAGATGATTATTATAGATACTAAGTCATATAACGATATAGAATCAGCATCTGACTAGCACTAATAGACAGGTAAACTTTGCTACATAAATATGTGAGCATTGAGCGATGATACCATGTTACAAAGGTTTATTGGAGAACAAGAATTATCCTGCTGGAGAAAATATTAGTCATGGAAAATAACAGGAAAGAACTGAAGAAAGTTAGATTTATCCTTAAAGGAGAAGAAAATGAATAGATACAGAAATACTATTGGTCTACTGATCATTTGTTACATGGAGTGAACTATTGTGCTATTGTAATACTGCTGATCAAGGCAGTATATTATTATGTGGCTATTGTATTAGTAGATAGATAATGAATATTAATAATGTCCGTTAGGAGCATATTTATCTCAAGCAGAACGTAAGAAAGTTGAATTTGGTATTGACAATTTTAGACGTATTAGTCCTTCATTTAGTGACAGCACAGCAATGATTAAACAATTCTTTGCGCCATACTTAGATAATAGTAAAGTAGATCACATACACGGATGTGCAGCTAGAGGATATGAGTCGAGCTCAGATGATGAGGAGTCATACAGAAAGAACAACAGGCAACAGCGTCGGTCGAAAAAGACAAACCAAACCACGACAAATAGATATGGTAGACTATACAAAATCAAACTGGCATGAAGAACTCCACCAAAGATGTCACAAACCCATTATACCAACACAAACACTTTACTAACAGAATGGAAACAACAAAGTGTTCCCGAAACTCAAATTGACAAAAGAATACGGGATGTGAAAATAAGGAATTGGAATCGGTATTGGAAATATCTAGGTTTGTCCGATGAAGAACGGAAGGAAAGAACACGTCAAATAGATGATTATAAATCAGTAACAACATATGTCACACAGGAAGATGAGAATCACTGCCCAGTTCTACACATTAAACAAACATAGATCAAATAGATTAAAACAATTCAAGACAGATACATACATTAGATTCACATGCAGTACACACAGCTACAGAGGAGTATTGTATTTCTGAACACTGAATTCTATCTTTATAAATCTGTCGAAATTCTTCTGTCTATAAATTTCACTTATATTCTAATTAAACGACACAATACATATACAGCTAGTTACATGTACGATTTAGGAAGTACAATTCGTTACAATCTCGTAATACGTCAAACACATATAACATATCAGTCAACCACATACATCACAGTACGTCAATAATATATACATACAATTAAAAAAATTCACAACTCATAAAGAGTGTTTGAACAAATTGATACTCTGAACAAACGGTTAGGACAGTTCAGACTATCGGAAAACAGCGGATAGTAATTGATGTTAGCAATTGGTAATAACTATGTTATAACTATGTCATAATTGATTTGTCCAGATACATACATATTTAAGTTATTATTGTTACAGATAATTAGAATACAGCAGTATCTGTATGGAGAGAACGGTTGTAACTACGTATATTGTCATCAAAATAAGATCTGAAGCATGTCGAGCAGTCGAAATGTAATCCAACGTTGCAAGTTATCTGCGAGCGAAATCTTCGTATTCCAGATAAGTTAGATTAATTATTAAGATATAGTAATGATATTTTATTGCTGTTGAAAATGAAATCATGAAAACAAACAGAAAAAAATGAAATTAAAAAAAAAAATAAATAAATTCAGAAAAATGAAAAAAGATGAACTCCTGAAAAATAAATAAATTCAGGACAATGAAAAAAAAATAAAGTCATGAATGAAAAGAATAAAAAAATGATTGAAAAAAAGAAAAAAAAAAGAAAAAAAGAAAAGACATGACAAAACAATTGAAAAGACAAACAATAGAAAAGAACAAGATTTGTCATTATTTCGTTTAATGCATTTTTCAGTATTACATGATGTATTATTATTAGTTTGTCATGACAATACACATATATTATGCACACTTTCACACAAATTCCACAGATTTAATAAACAAAATAGGTAGGGCACATGAAGCAAAGGTTACTACTGATTAAATTTATGAAGAAATTACATTAATTTTGATTATTCGGTGATTTTATTTCAATTGTATTATTGCATGGGTTATTATGCATAACTGTAAGATGCATTTATTTTTATGAATAGGATGAATGGGAATGAAAGGAATATTAGCTATCTAAGTAATGAATTTAATATTGCTATTATTATGTGATAGAGTAGGATTAAATATTGCAGGTAAATATTAGGCAGCCATACTCATGAGCCACAAAGGTCAACGAGGAATATACAGTAACAACATTAGAAAGTACCGACAAAAATATGCACAAATGAAAACAAAACCCCACATGAAGCGTTACACGAAACAGTCGAAGTCGAAGCACAGAAGTAACGTCAAATGTAGTCAGGTCATACACACAGTGGAGTATGAGAAGGTCGACTATGATTATGCACAGGGAAGGCAAGAGCGATTCACTTAACAATGATGTCAGTGGAGGCTGGATGTAATGAACACACACATTTAAGGAGCTACTAAGGATGTCCGGGGAGACATTGGGACTTAGTGATGCCGGACTTCAATTTTCTGAGATAAAAAGGAGTTTGGGAGCCACTCATTGTCTACGAGGATAGATGTGAGATGTGTCCGATTTATAAAAAAAATTTTTTTTGGTGATGATATTCATAGCAATTCAACTATCCGCAATAGAATAGGTTATAAGGATAAGGGATACGCTTTATTGCAGTGATACAGACAGTTATGTGCGACCTTTAGTGAACAATGTAGACGGATATGTGCGACCTTTAGTAGACAATGTAGACGGGGATGTGCGACCATGGACCAATATGACAGGTATGATCGACTACTGCGACTCATGTCACAGACTGGAAGACTGACTTTATAGGTAAAATGTCTACAACATTTTAATTTGACGAGGGGGCACATGTGCCATGTGTCGCAGAATGCAATAATCGGGAATTAAGAATACAGCACATTGAACGCACAAAAGCTGACTTGGTGACGAGAACGTCAGTGAGCGAAGGACAGATAAACAGACGCGGAACAGCGATCAAGGAACGTAGGCACACGAAGTGAATGGAGGGAGTCTGAAAGATAGGGATGAGATCAAGGAAGGACACAAGAACTCCAGCATGATATGATCTTGGAGAAGCGAGCTGAAGAAACGACTCAACATCCGATGAGCGACATCTAAGTTGAAGAGTCACTGGAAGGTCACATAATAGACGATACTCTAAGTACTGGCGTGAGTAATTAGTTAGCAATATTTCTGGTGAACTGTAAACAGTATGGATATATGTAATAGGACAGGCGACAGGGTTGACTGTAATGGGAGTTCTATTAAGTAGGGTGGCATGAGCAGTTATGACGGAATGCGTGATGGTTGCATCGTGTTGATGGCCTGCATGTCATACGATTCATGGGATACTGCCTGAAATAAATATGGACTTAAAATTGAGGCAATGTGTCGATGTTATCAGTAGTTCGATTACTGAGTTCAAGTTGTTTGCTTCAGAAAACTAAAGCTAGATATAACGAGCTAAAAAATTGCCAATGAAGGACAGTATGATACATAGCAGAGGTGGTTCACTTCTTGGCAGCCTAGCCTAGCATTAACCAATCAAATAATAGCTTTCGCCTTTGGCGTACCCTGCCCCGTTCTCGAACATTCTGTATAAAAATAACTATGCTATCAGGAGAGACTCCGTTGATAATTATAAAGTATTTGAGAAATGTATTACGGACTGGGAATGTGGATGAATGACACCATTATGTGACACACCCAAGGCACACCCATCCCCCACCCCTCTCAACACTTATCTGAGGTAAATTCAGGAAGAAAAGAAGGAGAAGAAGAAGGAGACATGGTGTGTCGGGGAATTATGACAGCCATTCCCTGCCCCTGGCCCACAGAGCCGACAGTTGGTACTCTACAGTGTTACTATTGCTTGCTTCCTTTAACTTCCTTGTTGTAATTCCTTCCCAGACAATTCTGACATGTCTATGGGACCTGTTATTATTAGACTGAGGTGATCCGAGAGCGCATTGATCTGAAAAACAAAACTAATCCCACCTGAGCTGAAGAATTAACTCGGTCCACTCTCTTGTGAACTTATTGTTAACTAGGATCAAGTGCTTGGCTACTTGACATGTTACTCTAGAATAATTAATTAAACGCAGTATTAAGCGCAATTACACCAATTATATACCAAGTTACAGTGTATTGTATATTTTTGCTGGATACATTATTGTTTAAGTTGAACTAGTCAAAAGTATCATTGATGTCCGAGACACGTTCATACAATTGCCATCGACTGAACGAACAAAGACACAAGTGTCTCTAACTGTAAGTGGCACCGTGCCGTCTTTGCAAACGAAAGTATTTGAATCGGAGCTAGAGCTAGAGCTAGAATTCCAAAGCACAATGCCTGGGCATGAAATCAGAGAACATGTGTTGCCCATGCAGCATGACAGGGCAGAATGTTAGACGGGCCTGCGAGCCCAATTCTTAACCCTTTGAAAATAAAGTATGTTCGTTCGTTCGTTTTCGACATTGCCTTGTTATCTCCAGAGGAAAGGATAACCAGTACGTCTGGAACAAGGTAGGCTGCAGATGCTGGCGGTTCAGCATCAAACCTCCAGGCGCAGGATGTGGGTAGCAGCCAGACCCTCATATTCGGGGGATTTTACTTAGAGACATCCAGGCATATCCCTCAGCTGAGTGCTTATACCAAGTGTCTGGACCGGTATGAGCGTGTACATATGTCATCGTAAGTGTCTAGGACTATAAAAGCGTGTACTACCGTCAGACTCCCCGGCTGACACTGTGCGGATCCCGCGACCAGCGAGTATCGGCCCACGGGAGATAATGCTAATTTGTTGCAAACAAATCTCCCTGCTTGACTGAATAAGTAAAGAACTGAATAAGTAAAGACACGATAAAAGTAGTGGTATGTCAACTGCGCTTGCGCTCCTACCTATGCTACATCCTTCTTGTGTCTTCACAAAGTTGGACTAAAAACATAGCAGTCTCCGAATGAAGGGGCATAACTGTCTCTTTTATTACGCACAATACTGTTATTTAGAACTATCTAACGTTTCTTCTGGTTTAAAGTGGAATGTCCGTAAAGTATATTTCCTCCACCACATACTTATTTATGAGTTAACCAGTGTCAAACAAAATATAATACACCTATCATTGCAAGAGGTAAAATAACCCAATGAAAATCACCAGTGTTTGCTGAAGATTACCTAGAATTTAGATCTGACATGAAAAATTAAGGTTGCCCGTTTACTGAATCGCGCATGACATTATATCATTTTTTGACTAAAGGTAACAATAAATATGCCTCTTGGTTTATTGACCGATGCAACTTGAGTGCGACAACGAAATTGCGGCAGTAATCATAAAAGATTGATTTCCGAACGGTCAAAATAAGTATGTGTTTACCTCTTCAAAATGTGGTAACAAAATGTTCATAAAAAGAATAACCATTTCGGTGTATTTGTGATGCTCTCTTAGTTAATTTTCTAAGAAACCGCGATCGCTAATTTGTTAGTGTCCTTGTCTACATAGACAGTGGTCTAGTTCAATTCCCTTCAGAGGCAGAATTATTTGTTCCAGTCCGAACTATTAGTATCAGACAATTGTCCAAACTGTATGTGAATTGTCTGAGAGAGAAAGGCTAAAAGAAAAGGAACTGGACACAGCACCTCATGTCGTGACCTAGAATATGTGAAAGTCTAACACGTCACACCCAAATGGTAGCATCTGTCACGGGACTATGTTTAAAGGTCTGTCACACTGTCTTATTTTAGTTTAACCGTTGCCTTGACTTCGTGCAGATTTATGGAAAGGAATATTGAGACATTGACGACAAAAGTAGACATTATGACCCTCTACCAACTATATAGATATTGCCAAGCGTAAAGTTACTGTTTAAGAAGATACTCAATACCCTACATTAGACATATTTATTGATAGTACTTATGTAAACATAAATACCCAAGTGTAGCACCTTCTCAAGGACACATGTTGTAATAAATAACAGTTGAGTTGATTCAAGAACCGACATCATTGCACTCAGGACATTCCCATAGGCGCGTATCCATCATCTTCATCAGCAAGCGGAGAGTCCCTATACTAATGGTACCCGGTGAAATCTGATTATATATCCGTCTTGCTTTACCTCTGAGTGATGACTGTTGACCAGACCCTCTCTCTGACCATCCCCTGTTGTCGCATTCTCTCTAGACATTGATAGCCTATCTCTTCTTCTGCATTAATCACGCTCTGCCAGAGGGCCTTCACCACATCTGCCTTATGCATCAAAGAACCGTTCAATGATGCACCACCAGCAAATCTGTCTGTTCACTTCCAGCCACACCAATGTGTCCTGGAGAAAAAATTCAGCGAACGCTCACAACACACAAACCTGAATTGATGCGTCATAAATAAAGCGATGAACTAAAATACCATTGCCATATCATCTGTTGGAGAACACTTGACGCCATTGGAATGATATAATAAATGCATTAAAAGATGATTCAGACAGGCAGTCATAGGAGTAGATAAAAGAAATAGAGATTCGAGAACAGGCTAGACACTATACACAAATTCGAACACGCCACAACCAAATGCGGACAGTTCGTCTTCACTGAAGTAATAAGAGTTTGTTTCTAAATGTGTGCTGTTTGCAAACGAAACAGATGTAGTCTGTAAAACACAAGGGCGCGATATAACATTTCGTTGTTTGCAGGAGACGCCACCAGATGTAGTGATAATGCAGCAGTGGACCAAAATAAAATAAAATCTTGGTCCTGGCAGGAAAACGCAAGTTGAGCAAGTCTGAATAGCTCATCAGCCACAGTTTATGTAAGGGACCGTTGTCCCGCTGTCAAAGTAGTGTGTTGTATTCATTATCTAGTGAATATTCTGGCGTACCTAGGTCACATCTACATCCCCATAGCCTCATTTTTAATCTGGTAAAAGATGGCCGTTAAATTAAAATGAGTTCAGGGCAAAAATTAATTCAGCTAAACGAAGGAATGTGTGCATTGAAACTAATGTATAGGGTCTATGGTCCATGAATTATTGTACATCTTTAAGACGATAATTAATGACATGAGCACATTTTTGGGCGCCTGCTCGTCACTTGTCAAAATAAGGGAAAGATTGGCCACCTATTTCTCATGTTCTCAGGCCTAGAAAATGTTTCGGGACAATTACAAACAATGTAATCAGCGTTTGGGATAAATGTGTATAGTGAATAGACACCGAGAAGAAAAAGGTGCCATAAGAGACAATGAGCTACATTAGATAATGAAAGTTCTTTATAACACTCTCTATACTACAATGTTTGATAACTGTGGAATAATTGTTTGGTATTTTCAGTTATTAACAGATTTAGTGCCAAACAAAAAGTAGGTTTGGACCAAATAAACATGGATAGCGGAAAATGGGAAGTAGGAGTTAAAGGTTGTTAATATGGTATCAGATGTGCATTATGTATCGAATTAAAGGAGATTGCTTAGGAAAATTACTGTATTTATATTTTATTAAAACAACATTTCGCAATGACAATATTTCGGCGATATATATATATATATATATATATATATATATATATATATATATATATATATATATATATATATATATATTAGATACGGAAAGTTACTTAAGACGATTAATCATCCCATGACATTTAATCAGTTAATACTGTACCATCTTCATAACCAAGGTTTCAGAGATGGATAGAAATCAATCTACATCCCCCAATTAACAAAAGCAGCTGATGTCACCGTCTAACCTATATTTACAATAACGTAACATTTGTTGTTTGGCCTGCAATAATGACATTGTTGAACCATTCGTTAGTAATGGTTACTGTTAAAGAAGATCAGTTCTTGGAGGATAAAGCTATAGTGATCTATATGTGGGTTGTACTGGCAGTTGTATGTCAGGCAGTCAGCGTGTTTGGAATCTCAACAAACATCATCAACATCGTATGCTTTGTCAAGCAAGGATTCAAAGACCCGATCAATGTTAGTCTATTGGGTAAGCGTATAGTCCTATATGATTAACCTTTTGAGTGATTAACATACTATGTAAGAGGAGCGTTTGTCGAGTGGCTAGAACGTCGTGCGCCCATACTGGAGACCCGGATTCAAATCATCGGTAAGATGTATTTTCTGTTGGAAGGAGAAAAGAAAACCCTAACCTGCACAGTTCTTGGCGACTGCACTAGTCAGTCAGGCGGCCGTAATTCCTCAGACTCAAGACTTCCCTTGTCCCACACGTCAAGATACTATAAGTAATAATGACAGTTTACAATGTAAATATGTTTCTTTGTTATACACACGATTGCACATGATTGTACATGTCAAAGTCAGACTGATACCTAGAGAATAACAGTGTTTACAAGTGTATAGAATGCTATGGAGCGCTACGACATTATTTATATCAATCATCTCATCTCATCATGTTCCTCTTGTACCTTGCGATGTCGAGGTGAAGTATAAACATTGCGAGAGTGCCCGATTTTGGGCTTCATATATCGATATTCCCATGGACTCTGCTATTCCCTCCGTCCAACGTTTACGTCGTCGGCCTCTTCCTCTGCTTCCCTCTGGTCTGTACATCATTGCTTGTTGTGGCATATTGTTAGATGGTAACCTACTTGCATGGTCAAACCATTTGACTTGCTGCTTTCTAATAAAATCTAGTGCTGCTTTAACCCCCACTTTAGTCCTGATTTCTTCATTTCTGATCTTATCTCTTCTTGATACGTTGAGTATTCTTCTCAGGAACCTCATGTCTGCTGTTGTGATTTTTCTTTTCTCTTTTTCTGTCATTGTCCAGGTTTGGCATTGGTAACATAGAGTTGGTAGGAAGATTGTGTTGTTCTTTAGTATTGGCGCCATTTGTCCAATAAGTTGATTTGCCTTATTGCACCTATTTTCGATTTCGTCTTCTGATCTGCCATTTGATGATATTATACTTCCTAGATACTTGAAGCCGGTCTCTCTGGCCGAGGGGTTACAACACTTTCTCCGTAATCCCGTTTATCACGCAGAGTCTCGTTGCGGGCGAGAGCTGGGAGCGGTTCGACCCCCGCTGGTGACTTGGGGGATAACTGAGCCGGCCGCTCAGAAAGCAATGGCAAACTACTGAGCGTAAACTTGCCAAGAAATCAACAGACAGCTGAAAGATGCTGCTGTTGACAGCGGTGTCCTGTAAAGGATATGCGAATTTAAAAAAAAAAAAAAAAGATACTTGAAACTCTCTACTTGTTTCAGGGGATGTTCGTTTAGGTGAATTGTTGCTGTTTGTTCTTCTTTAGTTATAGTCATTACCTCTGTTTTGCTTGTGCTAATTTTCATGTTATGTTCCCTACACATTTCGTTTAGACTATTCATGTGGTCTTGTAATTCAGCTTCTGATTTTGCTATTAGTGCTACAAACAGGAGTTCTCTAATGGTTAGATTTGCAGATGGTTCTTCTGTGTTCTCGTCGTGCGGTATTCTTGCTGTCTCTGCTTGGCTGGTTTCTTTACATATGTTGTCTATATATCTGCAATAATAATTATTGCAGATAAGTCAGACACCGAGCGTGTGAGAAGTAAGATGGTGCATGATGGTGGAAATAACCACGTGCTCACATACACCTACTGTGAACGAACATTTACAGCGCGAATTGGCCTTACCAGTCACATTCGCTACCGCCATGGGTAAAAGTTATTATGCCTTTTTGAAGCACAAAATATCGTCTATCAAGGCCGCAAGGTGCCAATGACAATGACTATATATGTTATTAACAAAAGAGGGGACAGGGCACAACCTTGTCGTACTCCAGATCTTATGGTGAAGGGTTCTGAGTGTCCTCCAGTTGCTCCCACTATGCATTCACTGTTGGTGTATAAACTTCTACATAGGTTTGTTAGATGTGTACTCACTCCATATTGTTTAAGGATTTCCCACAGATTGTTCCTATCTACTCTATTGAATGCCTTTTCTTGGTCGGCAAAGGCTAAGTAGAGTGTTTCATTGAATTCGATTGATTTTTCTATAAGTTGTCTAAGAGCAAAAATGGCATCTGTGCATTCTTTGTTGTTCCTAAAACCAAGTTGTGTTTCGCTTAGCTGGGGTTCTATAGTAGTTCGTAATCTTTTTTTCAAGAATTTTACAAAATATTTTCCCAGTATGACCCAATAATGAAATACCTCTGTATTGTGTGCAGTCTCTTTTGCTGCCTTTGTTTTTCCAAATTGGGATAATTATGGTGTTTCTCCAGTCTCGTGGTGTCTGTTGTTCTACCCAAACATGGTTGAATAGTCTATGTAGCCAAGCTGTTCCTACTTCTCTTGCTGCTTTAATTAGTTCATTTGGTATTTCATCCTGTCCCGGTGATTTGTTCAATGGGGCTAATCTGATGGCTTCTATAATTTCTTCTTTTAGTATGTCTGATTCTAGTTCTTCGGTGACATCTGTGTAGGTCTCTTGAATTCCTGTGATATCTGATGGGATGTTGAGAAGTTGTTCGAAATACTACTTCCATCTTATTAGAATTTGTTTTTGTTCACTTATTGGTTCTCCATATTCGCTGTTAATTATTTCAGCTGGGTCAAAGGGTTCTCCGCTGGTTCGCATTGCACTTATCTTTTTGTAGAAGTTTCTAGTTGCCTTCTTGTAGTTTTTATTTAGGGTTTCTCCATACTCTTCCCAGTCTTTTTGTTTTTCCCCTCTTTACTATTCTACTCACATGTCGTCTCGCTATTCTATATTCTATGTAATCACATTCCTGTTTGCTCTTCAACCACTTTTTATATTTTTCCTTTTTGTCTTTTAACGCTTTCTTTACTTCTGCGTTCCACCAACTTGTTATTTTCTTTATCCGTGTTTTGAGTTTTTTTCGTGGTTCCACATGTTATTTTTGCAGTATTTAAAATGCTTGATTTGAACATCTCCCATTCTTCTTCCACTGTTTTTCTTTATTTAGGTAATTTTACAAAGAGTTCGGTTAGTTCTTTCTCATAATTTTCCCTTACTGCCTCATCTTTAAGGTTTTTTAAGTTTACTGATTTGCATTGCATGTATTTTCCTGCACTTTGTTTTCTTCTTCTGGTGGTTCTTATTGTGGCAACGACTGCTTTATGATTGTCGCGTAATCTACAGCCATATAAGAAAACCCTACGGGTAAGGATGTAGATAGAAAAGCTGACCCTTGGTTAGGTCAGTCCACTGAAGGAGAAGAAGACAAAAAGGCTCGTATTGGGTCTAGATAGTATGAATCCTGGTCCCAGATGAGTCTACCTTCCTATCAGTGGCACAGGGAAATGCAAGTAAAGTTGGACACTATACACCGATAGATGATAGCTGACTTAGTTAGCAGTGACACGCTACCCTGTGATGAAGAAAAGCCCCCAGTGCCCTCAAGTATAACATACAGGAGAGACACAACTAGTTCACTCAACTTCTATCCTTACACACTACACTACTATTAATTATTATGAGGTGAAAAAGGCAGTAGGTAAAGTTTTGTGTGATGGTCTACAAATCAGACCGCACAGTTTAATTATAAATGAAAGAAAAGAAAAAAAAATGTCTCCACTCGGAAGATAAAAGTAAAATGGATTAATGTTCTAGCTAATACAGCAAACAAAGTTTCATGTGCTCTGAAATCATAGAAGCACAGCAAAGCATTCGGTGGTGGGTTGAAGTCAGATTGATGGTTTGTGACTCAGCTCATATCCATTGCTCCCACGATAGTTGTCTGCAGCTTTCCTCTCCGGTCCATCAGTTCTCACTTGATGATGACAGCAAAGGGAACTGTATTACTTTGACTCAGGCAACAAATAGTTCTGGGTGAACTCGCTGAGGCTGGTTGATGATGAGGGTGCCGCTCGAGGGTGCACCACAACAACTCTAGTTCCAGAATCAGATTCTCACTACGGATCGGGGCCCTTGTTCAATATAAAATTTTCTCTTTCTTATTACTTATTTAAGTAATTTACTATTTAAATAAACGTTGCTTTTTGAACACCACAAATGGGCCCCGACCGCTGTCTGCAAATGCTAGCAGAAGAGTGAGACCGGATATGGAACTAGGATACGCAAGTGGTCGTTTCCGGGCCAGTTGTCAGTTGGTTTGAAGTTGGCCAGGATAAGTCGGCCAAACTAAATTACTCTATAAACCGTAAATATAATGTGATCGTAACATTTATATAACATTTCTAATTATTCTTTATAATACACTGAATAATAAGCAAGAGGAGAGGGTGCAGCCAGGCTTTCGCCACAGATGTCCCCCATAGGGAAAAAAGTACGTGACACGGACTTTTACAATCTGGCTAAGCCCTCTCGTTTGCTAGCTTTCAAGCTAGTGTATGGGAACACTGAGTAGCGTAGCCACAACCTCGTCTTCTGTAGAGCAGTGTCTACTTAGGAAATCTGCTCCAACATTATATTTGCCAGGAATATATTCCACGGTGAAGGTATAAGGTTGCAGTAATAGTGACCACCTCATCAATCTTGTGTTTAATTGTTTGGATGAGGCTAAGAACATCAAAGGCTGGTGGTCGCTTTGTACAATAAACTTGGTTCCATATAGATACGGCTGGAACTTCTGTATAGCCCATACCAGAGCCAAACATTCTTTCTCGATGGTGGAGTAGTTCTTTTCCGCTGTATTTAACTTGCGGCTAGCGTAAGCTACTGGAAACAGCATCTCTCCATCATCTCGACCCTTTTGTAAAAGAGTTGCTCCAATTCCCACATTGCTCGCGTCCGTCCTTAAGGTGAATGGGCACGACAAGTCGGGTAATTGTAAAATAGGCTTCGCTGTTAGTCTGTCCTTCAGCGTAGTATAAGCCTCTTCACACGCTGGCGTCCACTTAACTTGCTCAGGTGCTCCTTTCCTAGTGGCATCTGTTAATGGCGCAGCTAAAACGTTGAAGTTTTTGATAAACTTCTGATAAAATCCACAGAGGGATACGAAGGATCTGACATCTTTCTTGGTCCTGGGCCTGGTAGCCTTGAGTAGTTTATCTACGTTCTTTTGTTCTGGGCGCATGTGTCCTTGAACCACTGTATGCCCCAAAAATTCCAGCTGCCGGAAAGCGAGCTGGCATTTTGCTGGTCTGGCGGTGAGCCCTGTCTCTGCCAGTCTCCTTAACAGTCTGTCGATGGACTGCAGGTGTTCCTCATAAGTGTCCGAGGCGATGAGGATGTCATCCATAAAGTTACTGATACTCGGGTCCTTTAATGGATCTAATAATAATCTCATCATTCGGGTGAACACACCAGGAGCGTTGCTCAGCCCGAATGGGAGCACGTTGAATTCGTAATGGCCGTCAGCTGTGCTGAAAGCCAAATAAGGTCGGACTTCTTTCTTTACTGGAATCTGGTAGTACCCCTTACTGAGGTCTATCTTGGAAAAATACTTCGCTTTACTCAGTTTTGCGAACAGTAATCCTTGATCCGGTAAAGGTTCCGCTTGAAATTCTGTGACTCCGTTTAGCTGACGATAGTCGATGCACAATCGATGCTCGCCGCTGGGTTTTCTCAAAAGCACCACACTTGCACTATAGGGTGACTCCGAGGGCGAAATTATTCCTTCTTTTAATAGGTAATTTATTTCGGCTTGTAAAGCCTCCTGTTTTGCATAGGGAACAGGGTAATACTTTTGGCGGACTGGATCTGCGTTTGTTAATTTCATGTCAAACTCTACAAGCTTAGTCCGACCTGGCCTATCCGTTAGCACCGGGGCGTGAGACATTAGAATTCGCTTTATCTTCTCCAACTCAGACGTCTCCAAGTCAGGGTTGATGACGACATCCTTCATGGTCTCCTGGGGTTTTAGCGGATACTCTACACCTGAGTCCTCTCCACCTTCTACCTCAGTTGCCACCGATAAGGCCATCAGATGCACCGGTGGATCTGCTACCCTCTCAGCATACTTTCTAAGTAAGTTGATGTGGAATACTTTCTGTTTTCCTCGAATAGCAATCTTGTAGTTTGTATGGGATACTTTTTCTATGATGGGAAAAGGTCCCTGCCATCCAATTTCCAGCTTATCACTCCCTTGGGGTAAAAGTAATAAGACCTTGTCTCCTACCTCCAGAGAACGGTCCTTGGCTTTCTTATTATAGGATGAGGCATGTTTCTTTCTGGCACGACGCAGGTTGGAATTTGCCAATTTCCAGCCTGTCTCCAGTTTTTGCTTCAACTCCTCAACATACTGGGAAGCAGTGATGACAGTTTCATCAGCTCCCTCCTCAGTCCAAGTCCTCATTAAGGCCTCCAGTGGTCCTTTTATAGGTCGACCAAATAATAGTGTAGCAGGTGGAAGTCCTGTCGAGGCATGTGGTACTTCCCTGTATGCAAATAATGCCGCGGGCAGGTACTCATCCCAACATTCTGGCGTCTCCTGTGCTAGCTTACGTAGGATCGACATGAGGGTTCCATTGAAGCGTTCCACCGTCCCATTAGCTTGAGGGTGGTAGGGACTTGTATGGATATGGCGAGTCCGAAAGGTATTGAAGACTTCCTCCATTAACTTCCCCCGGAACTGCGAACCATTGTCTGTCAAAATCTGATTAGGAAAACCTAATCTGGTGAAGATAGTCACTAGGGCATCCGCTACTCGTTTGGAATCTATTCCAGGTAGAGCTATGGCTTCTGACCACATAGTGCATGTATCAACTAGAGTTAGAATAAATGCATTCTTCCTCTTGGAGCGTGGCAGAGGACCAACAATGTCCACGGCAACACGCTCAAACGGAATACTCAAAATTGGCATTTCGCCCAAAGTTACTGGGGCGGTCCAATGTTTAGGTGAGACCCGTTGGCATTCTGGACAGGACTTGACATACCTTTGAATATCGGCGGACATTCCTGGCCAAAAATAGTGGCATGTAATACGCTGAGTAGTGGCACCCACTCCCATATGTCCACTGAAAGATATGGTGTGACCCATATGTAATATCTGATTCCGGAATTTACATGGAACAACAAGTTGCCCGTGGTCGTGATCCTTGGTTCCCGCCCGCCGGTACAAAAGCTTCTCTTTCATATAAAAATCGCCCCCTTTAGGTGGATTCCGTGCTTTAGGTAGTTTACCAAAGCAGGGTTTCAGTGTTGGGTCTTCTGCCTGGGCAGCCCGAATTTCTCGAGGTAGTGGATTATTAAGACGAAGATCAGGCTCACTCGACACTGCTGTCTGACTTCTGGTCTGCACTGCTGCAACAATTATAGGTGATTTTGGTTCGCCCAAGTAGACATACCGACATCCTAACATGAATGGGTACACTGGATCCTCCATCACTGCTGCAGAAATCGTCCCAGTGACATATTTAGATTCCACATCTACCTTTGCAATCTGCACCTCTATTGTCTCAGAGCTCATGGTGGCCCCCTTTATTGTAACGGTCTGTTCTGTTAGCTGGCCGGGTTTGACTAGGTATTTTGCGATAACTGAATCATACTGGAGTCCCGTATCATATAGACATCGCACCTGACTCCCATTTACCATAATAGTTTCAACCACAGGAGGTCTAACATTGCTCCCAGATTTCTTGTTGGGGTGGTCTCCGGTTCCCGTAGCTAGGCACGCCGCATAGTGGGTTTGGGGTTTATTCTTGCAGAACCGTGTGTGATGGTCATGATTTTTGCAGTTCTTGCAATAAGGTTTGCCCCATCCGCTATGGTTTGTGGGTGGGTTTTGTGCTGATTGTTGAAACCCATGATGTTGATGAGGACCCACATTTTTCCCAAATTGTCCTCTGCTGTCCTTACCAGAGTTATTTGAATTCTTAGAGAGTTGTGGTTTTTCAACATGAGAACTACTCCCAGCTTTTGTGGTATTTGCTTCGCCATGGGCCATTAGGTATCTTTCCGCCAGAGAGGTTATCTCCGCTAACCGAGTCCCCCCATTTTCTGCCACAAAAGTCTGCATCGGCTTTGGCATTGTCTCCCTCATCTGCTCTGCCAAAATCATCTCCTCTAGCCCTGCGTAGGTTGCCTCATATTCACTCAGTCCCACCCACTTGGTGACATAAGTATGTAACCGTGAGGCAAACTGGGAATACGATTCTCCCTGCAACCGCTTGGCGTTTCGGAACTTCATTCGGTAGGCAGATGAAGTCAACTCATACCTCTTGAGAAGAGCACTTTTCAGAGATTCGAAATCCCGTTCCTGTCCAGGAGGTAGTTTAGAGAATATATCATACGCTGCGCCGCGGAGTCCTTGTGAAATTTTTAAATTCCATTTGTCCTTGGGCAGGCTATATGCTTCGGCCATCAAAACAAATTTGTCAATCCAGTTGTCCATCTGCTCAGTCTTTTCATCAAATGGCAGCAGAGGAAAACTCATGGATCCCAAAGAACCATTATGTGCTGGAGGAGTATCTATACTATAGACTGGAGAACTCGCACTACTGAATCTTGAAGCATCTGGGTGTTGTAATTCCAGTCTTCTTAATTCTATCTCCTGCTGTCTCGCCTGTTCGGCTAGTTTTAACTCCTTGTCCTTCTCCAGTTCAGCCTGTTTCATCTGTTTTTCGGATTCTATTTCCGCCATCCGGATTCTTTCTTCCCTTTGTTCTTGCCTCCATTCTCTTTCAGCCTCTCTGATATACTTCCTCAACTCATCACCCTCATATCCCATCAATGTCCCTTTCTCTGTCAACTCCTGGGTAGTGGGTTGCTTGTCAAATGACATGATAATTGAGCACCTAGATGAGATACCTGAAAAAACTTTTAAGCAATGCTCACCCCCTATCTATCAATCAACTTAATTAAATGCCCTAATATAGTATGTATAGCAATTAATTAGGACAAACAAACACACTTACCAATCTGTCACCAACCCACTTTGCTTTTGCTGTATATTTTCTTATTCACGTATAAAATTTGAAATATTTACTCGCAGTCAACTAATACTAGAACCGTCTAGTCTTAGTGTGAGAATTACGTGGAAAGGAAATCTTACGTGGAAAGGAAATCCTACCAACCTACACAAACATCTAGTAGACCTATAGTGTTACAGGCAATTTATACAGTTGACAGTGAACTTATTGAAAAAAAATTATCTCGCAGAGGAGCAGCTCAATCTGTAGGTTTGGGTTAAAATTAAATCCCGGAGACGAGACACCAATCTGTCGCGTAATCTACAGCCATATAAGAAAACCCTACGGGTAAGGATGTAGATAGAAAAGCTGACCCTTGGTTAGGTCAGTCCACTGAAGGAGAAGAAGACAAAAAGGCTCGTATTGGGTCTAGATAGTATGAATCCTGGTCCCAGATGAGTCTACCTTCCTATCAGTGGCACAGGGAAATGCAAGTAAAGTTGGACACTATACACCGATAGATGATAGCTGACTTAGTTAGCAGTGACACGCTACCCTGTGATGAAGAAAAGCCCCCAGTGCCCTCAAGTATAACATACAGGAGAGACACAACTAGTTCACTCAACTTCTATCCTTACACACTACACTACTATTAATTATTATGAGGTGAAAAAGGCAGTAGGTAAAGTTTTGTGTGATGGTCTACAAATCAGACCGCACAGTTTAATTATAAATGAAAGAAAAGAAAAAAAAAATGTCTCCACTCGGAAGATAAAAGTAAAATGGATTAATGTTCTAGCTAATACAGCAAACAAAGTTTCATGTGCTCTGAAATCATAGAAGCACAGCAAAGCATTCGGTGGTGGGTTGAAGTCAGATTGATGGTTTGTGACTCAGCTCATATCCATTGCTCCCACGATAGTTGTCTGCAGCTTTCCTCTCCGGTCCATCAGTTCTCACTTGATGATGACAGCAAAGGGAACTGTATTACTTTGACTCAGGCAACAAATAGTTCTGGGTGAACTCGCTGAGGCTGGTTGATGATGAGGGTGCCGCTCGAGGGTGCACCACAACAACTCTAGTTCCAGAATCAGATTCTCACTACGGATCGGGGCCCTTGTTCAATATAAAATTTTCTCTTTCTTATTACTTATTTAAGTAATTTACTATTTAAATAAACGTTGCTTTTTGAACACCACAAATGGGCCCCGACCGCTGTCTGCAAATGCTAGCAGAAGAGTGAGACCGGATATGGAACTAGGATACGCAAGTGGTCGTTTCCGGGCCAGTTGTCAGTTGGTTTGAAGTTGGCCAGGATAAGTCGGCCAAACTAAATTACTCTATAAACCGTAAATATAATGTGATCGTAACATTTATATAACATTTCTAATTATTCTTTATAATACACTGAATAATAAGCAAGAGGAGAGGGTGCAGCCAGGCTTTCGCCACAGAAAAATGTCTCCACTCGGAAGATAAAAGTAAAATGGATTAATGTTCTAGCTAATACAGCAAACAAAGTTTCATGTGCTCTGAAATCATAGAAGCACAGCAAAGCATTCGGTGGTGGGTTGAAGTCAGATTGATGGTTTGTGACTCAGCTCATATCCATTGCTCCCACGATAGTTGTCTGCAGCTTTCCTCTCCGGTCCATCAGTTCTCACTTGATGATGACAGCAAAGGGAACTGTATTACTTTGACTCAGGCAACAAATAGTTCTGGGTGAACTCGCTGAGGCTGGTTGATGATGAGGGTGCCGCTCGAGGGTGCACCACAACAACTCTAGTTCCAGAATCAGATTCTCACTACGGATCGGGGCCCTTGTTCAATATAAAATTTTCTCTTTCTTATTACTTATTTAAGTAATTTACTATTTAAATAAACGTTGCTTTTTGAACACCACAAATGGGCCCCGACCGCTGTCTGCAAATGCTAGCAGAAGAGTGAGACCGGATATGGAACTAGGATACGCAAGTGGTCGTTTCCGGGCCAGTTGTCAGTTGGTTTGAAGTTGGCCAGGATAAGTCGGCCAAACTAAATTACTCTATAAACCGTAAATATAATGTGATCGTAACATTTATATAACATTTCTAATTATTCTTTATAATACACTGAATAATAAGCAAGAGGAGAGGGTGCAGCCAGGCTTTCGCCACAATGATCTGTGTTTATACTGAAATTGGGCACTGCCCTTGCATCTAATATATTTCTCTTTCTGTTATTTCTTGTTGATATAAACTCAATTTGGCTTTTAGTATCTAGATCGTTCCATTTATACCAGGTGTATACTTGTGAATCTTGATGTTTATAGAATGTGTTTGTTATATAGAGGTCGTCAATCAAATGACGGTATTTCCTATCACACTTGGTGTGTTCCTGACACGTGTTTAATACTGAAATTTACGGTATTGTCATAGCATACATTGTATGCACAGAAATATTGATGACCATCAATCTTCAACTAGCTTCATTTGAAACAAAAACAAAAAACAGATGAGTAACACTTCTGCGAGTGGCTCAGGCGGTTTAATGTGAAATGCGGTTGTTCCTCATATGTTATTGTTGTGGTGCCACTGGCAACACCATCTACGGATATTTAAACTGCCCTCAGTTTTTCCTGATTGCAGTTTTTAGTTTATTCTAACGCGTTATCTTGTTCATGATGTTTTTGTTTCTGTTTTGGTGGTGTTGGTGTTGTTGTTGTCGTTGTTATTCTTCCTTCTTCGTCTTCATTTTTCTTCTTCTTCTTCTTCTTTTTCTTCTTCTTCTTCTTCTTCTTCTTCTTCTTCTTGCTTCTTCTTCTAGCTTCTTCATTCTACTTCATCTTCTTGCTTATTTCATCTATTTCTTTCTCATACTTCTTCTTTCCACTTCTTATTCTTCCTTCTGCTTCTTCCTTCTACTTCTTTATTCTTCTATTTTCTTCCTTCTAATTCTTCTTCCGTCTTCATCATCTTCTTTCTTCTTCTTTCTTCTCCTTTCTGCCTCTTCTTCTTCTTTCTACCTTCTACTTCTTCTTCCTTTTACTTTTTCCTTTTCGTCCTTCTCCTTCTTCCTTCTTCTCCTTCTTCTTTTCTTTCTTAATCTTCTTCTTCTTTACATCATTAATTTCATTATTATATAGATTTAAATAGACTGTAAGCTATTTAAATAACCTTTATAGCAACATTTCACTGTTATTGTGTTCAATATTCAGGTCTATCAGTTTCCGATATGTGTTCTCTTATTGCACTATGCTGGCTAAACGTGTGCTACACGCCAGCTTTCACCACAGCAGATTTACCATTTGATCCTAAGGAGATCTCGTATCTGACGGCTGGAATACCCCATATAGCCTTCAGCCGGGTGACAAGCTGGATCACTGCAATTATAACACTGGAGAGGTGTTTGTGCGTTATCTTTCCGTTGAAGGTAATTATCATTGAGTTATATTTCTTCTTTGGAGCCGTGGTAGTGTTGCGTCCAGAAAGCTACTCTACCGTCCCGATTGTCATCGCGTGCCCAATTCTTAACCCTTTGAAAATAAAGTTTG
>OY992881.1:94822875-94867875 GCA_963921405.1 Cepaea hortensis | reverse complement strand
ATGGTTTAAAAGAAAAAAATGGGAATATGATAATTACCAATGAGGAAATGTGCAACACATGGAAAGAATATTTTGTTGAATTACTAAATTGTGAATCTCCAAGTAACACTTTCCCACAGGAAGAGGTTCTAACGTGTGAACCACAAATTGAAGAACCTGCATTTGAAAAAAATCCTATATGTAATCACACGACTTAAAAACAATAAGGCAACAGGGGATGATGGTATTGCTGAATTTATAAAGGCAGGTGGCCATGCATTACATCTACAGCTATACGAACTAATAATAAAAATCTGGAGGACAGAAGAATTACCCCATGACTGGAAAGAGTCATTATTGATACCTATCTTTAAGAAAGGAGACAAGTTCCAATGTGAAAATTATAGAGGAATATCACTACTGTCCACAAGCTTTAAGATACTATCGGCAGTATTACTAAATAGACAAAAACCATATTCAGAAGACATATTATGTGACTACCAGGCGTGTTTCAGACAAAACAGATCAACAATAGGTCAGATATTTATCTTACGACAAATAGCCGAGAAAAATTGGCAATATAAAAGAGATCTCCATAACATATTTGTGGATTTTAAAAACAGCTTATGATAGTGTCCGTAGGAATAGTCTATGGAATGCTATGCAGAAATTTGGAATACCAAGGAAGTTAATCAACATGATCAGACTATGCATGGAAGATACTTATAATATAGTGAAATATAAAGGCAGGAAATCAGACCCTTTCCAAATAACATATGGCTTGAAACAGGGTGATGCACTATCGCCGCTACTCTTCAATCTGGCTCTAGAAAAAGTTGTAAGGAAGATAACGGAGGAATGTGATATTGGAGGAACATCCAAGCTGCTTTGGTTATGCAAATGATATAGATATTATAGTGGAAAATGAATAAAAGACATTGGAAATATTGACTCACTTAAAGGAAAAAGCCCAACAGATGGGGCTGGTTATCAACCAAGATAAGTCAGAATGTATGGTAATTTCAAGAGAAGGAATGGCTAAAACCTCTGGCCACATACAAGTAGATAATATGACCATTAAAAGAACGGAAACATACAACTACCTGGGTACAATCTTCAACTGCTCCAACATCATAAAGGAAGAAATACAAACTAGAATCAATTCTGGATATAAGATATACTATGCACTACAACATCTACTAAAATCAAATGCGCTATCTCGTAACACCAAAATCACAATATACAAAACACTGATCAGACCAGTTGTGCTGTATGGCTCTGAAACCTAGAGTACAACGAAAGGAGACGAAGCCTTGTTACAAAACTTTGAGAACAAAGTTTTAAGACGCATCATTGGACCCTTTAGGGATACACAAAGTGGAGAGTGGAAAAAAAGAAGTAACAAAGACATTTATGATCTGTTTAAGTCCCCACTAATCACTGGTATCATGAAGGCTAATAGACTACAATGGCTGGGGCATATAGAAAGAATGGAAGACAATAGGGAAACAAAATTCGCTTACACTCAGGAAATAAATGACCGTAGACCGCGAGGTAGGCCAAGAAGACGGTGGAGAAATAATATATATACAGACCTACAAGCACTTGGAATCAACGACTGGCAAGAGAAGGTCAACCAGAGAGACGAATGGAGACGGATTGTATCTGCAGCAAAGAACCTCAATGGCTAGGAACGCTGAAGAAGAAGAAGAAGAAGAAGAAGAGAAGAAGAAGAATGGGTGCAACCGTTAATGCAATTTTTACACAATATAACGATGTTAGGGAAGCAGCCATCTGCAGAACATAGCAAATTAATGGCAGATTGCAAAGTCAGATCTACACTTCTTGACTAGGCGCTGATGGAAGCTTTCTTTAAGACATTGAATGTTATGTGAGGGGTTTCTCTATCCACGCATAACGATGTCAATGAAGAGACTTCTCAGAAACTGTAAACTGGACACAACAACCCACACTAACTCCTCCATCTCATCATGTTTGCAGAGTGTCAGATAAACCACATGTAAATTTCAATGTTATTAATCATCTTTATTAGAGAAAACTAGACATTGGTAAAAGAGACAACAACCCGACTGTCAAAGGCCGAAGATGGGGGATATATGGCTAAGTATTCTATAAGTAATTTAATGGCTCGCTCACTCCTTCCACCTTTGTCTGACTCCACGAACCGTAACACAGTTTGTGCAACGAACAGAGGACTGTGTACTTGATGATGCTATCTCAGTGACTGGCACCTTGCCGTCTTGACAGACGATAGTTGTCTAAAATGGAATTATACCTCTCCATAACACAAAGCCTGGGCTGAATTTAGAGACCATGTGTTGCCCATGCAGCATGATCGCTCTCTCGGCCTGTCTAGTGTACTCCAGAGGAAAGGTAAACCAATACGTCTGGAACAAGACAAGCTGCAGAAGCTGCCGGATCAGCAAAACAATGCTCTAGGTGTCCGCCTGTCGGATCTTCAATCCTAGACCAGTTGCCAACCAAGACTTAGGGTCTGGTCTGCCCTGCCATGACATTTAGTCTTTAGGTTGCATATCCTCGCACTAGGATAAGGCTTGTGCCCTCCCAATTGCGCATCTCCGCCCGATGTGGGCACAATGTGGGGTGTCGGGTTTGGTAAGCGTCGCCCAACATTCGGCGCTGACAGAAGCAGGTAGTACAGTCTACTTCCATACGGTAGCTCAGTCATATCTGACTAAGACCTGACATCATGATGCTACCACAAATGGACATTACAGAAACATTGCACAACTCAAACCCATGTGTGCAGGAAGTTAACTCTCGTGTATTGTTTACTTCATTTGCTTTCAACTCAAGCGTAGTCCACAAACTGGCTACTGTTAGTGATTGCACTAGACTGATGTCTACGTGAGGGTTCATCATCATCATCAAGTTCCCTGCCAGCTGGCGTAGGCATTCATGTCTCTCCACATATCTCGGTGTTTGGTGGTCTGTGTCAGCTCTGCTAATGCTATTCCTCCATACCACGATCTCACTCCATCCAGCATCATTTCTCTTGGTCGGCTTTTGCCTCTCTTTTACCTTTGATATTTCCAGTCGTCACTATGAGGGTTAACTGGCCTTATTACCAGTGGCCGGCATCATCCAGTGAATTATTTTGAACTTCTGAGAAACTTCTAATTTGTAATTTATGTTCCCAAGTCAACTGACCGGCTTAAGAAATAAAACCACAACTCCGAAAACTTTTCACCAAGATTATTATTCAGTTTACATATAAACAAGACATTGAACATAATATAACAAGACATGTTACATAATAAAAACTCAGTTAAGATAAATAGTACGTTTCTTTACATATGACTGATAGGGAACACCACATTTATCTCCTGACATAAAATGCATGCGCTGTTTAGAGGCCGCCTTAACTCCCCAAGATAGTCAGCACTGGTTTCTACCAGGTTAACGTTAGTTGCATATCCTTTTACAGAACGCCACTGTCGACCCCATCATTTTGTGACTGTGATTTCTTGGCAAGTTTACGTTCAGTAGCTTGCCTTTACTTTCTAAATCGCCGGCATTTATACTGTTGTATTAAAACCAACGAAAGGTTGTCTGCTGCCAAATCGCCGGTAGCTGTGATTCGAAGGCGGTATACAGTTTAAGTCCGTAACTGCTTTTCTACCAGGCATCTTGATTAAATATAAAAGGGGTTGGGTGGGGGAACAAGAGAAGGACAGAAAAAAATAGACATAAACAGAATCAATGATGAACGGGAATTTACAATTATACCCAAGTTGATATTTCTTGTTTCCTGAGAAAAATGATCAACTTCACCATGATCAACGTCGTAGTGTTGATATTCATTATCATTATAACATCGTCTTCAGAAGGGGAAGCAGAATAACAATAATAATAATAATAATAATGATAATAATAATAATAATAATAATAATAATAATAATAATAATAATAATAGGAAGAAGAAGCGGTAGAAGAGAAGATGTAGAAGAAGAAGAAGAAGAAGCAGAAGAAGAAGAAGAAGAAGAAGAAGAAGAAGAAGAAGAAGAAGAAGAAGAAGAAGAAGAAGAAGAAGAAGAAGAAGAAGAAGAAGAAGAAGAAGAAGAGAGAGAGAGAGAGAGCGCGAGAGAAGGAAGAGAGGGGAGGAGGACACGGCAGAAAATATATAGGACGAGAAGAACAATACGAACAAGGAGGTTACAAGAGGAGAATGGGGAGGTGCTAAAGCAGAAAGTCCAGCAACAGAGGGAAAGGAAGTGGGAGATGACTATTTGTTTACTATTAAAATAAAATATTAATAACATTATTATGGCTGTTGTTGTTATTATAGTTATTAAAATACTTGCTGAAAATATACACAAGCAATTAATATGGGAAATAACGTAGCCATGTAAGAACAGATCCTAAAACAAAGATTGGGATAATGACGTATTTTGTCATCAAAGCTCTTCTCCCTCCAAAGCAACATAACAATGGATGTAATCAAAGATAGGACGAATACTATTTGGAAGTTTTATTATCCATTTTTTTTTTCCGCATATCCTTTAAAGACATTGTAGCCAACACCAGTATTTTTCAGCTGCTGTTGATGTCTTGGCAAGTTTTACGTTCAGTAGTTTGCCATTGCTTTCTGAAGGACCGGCTCACATACCTCTGTAAGTAACCAGCACAACGCGATCCGCTGCCGAATCTCGCACAGCTGTGTTTCGTACGAGAGTATACGGGATTACGAACAACGTCGTTAAACCCTTCGCCAGGGTGACCGGCTTTAATACATCGCATGTTGTAGGTCTGAGTGCAGAGAGGTATATGTGGCCTGTCTTTTCATCGTTTAGCGGACGACGATTGCGGGCATCGAACCCCCGTACGCCGTGCTCGGGATATTCTCATCTCAAATCTGCCTAATCCATATAGAATACTAATGGTGGCTGGCCACGTAAACCATCTGCTAAGAGTGTTGTAAGTTGTATTAATCAAGAGGATATACAATTACTTTCTTGAATATCAGTTTAAAAAAAAAAATAGCTATATCAAATAACCAGATGACGCCAAGATATGGTATTATATAAAGATAGAATGCTTAACCAAGTCAAAAAACTCATATACATTTAGACATTAATAACATTAGGTTTTAGATGTGTGACAGAGGCTAAGAAAATGGCCAAGCTAAATGGAAACTATCTTCATTGAATGTCAGAAAGAATGTAGTGAAATGTTCTTTCGAATCTTTCCTGCTGTATGTTGGGTAAACTGGGATGTAAGCAAACAAATTAGGAAGGCCTTCCATCAGTGGGGATGTGTCTTGAGACAAATGTTGCGAACAATTTGAAGTCCAATAACTAACAATGATGGCACGAAGACGATAATGAAAACGTTATCAACATCATCATCTGGGAGGTCAAGTTTCGACATCACCCATGATCACCAGATTCGTGGATCTGCTCAGCATTCTTGTCTCGACCATACCACGTGGCCAAGCCATCCAGGTATTGATTTCTCTCCTTCGCCTTGTTTATTTACTCTTAATCTTGCCAGTTTTTACAAAGATCTTCAATATATTTCTTCTCATTATGTGTCCAAAACATTGGGACTGTCTACGTCTAAATCCTCTAATCAGTTTACGGTTTCCATTTGTTTCTTGTAGGACTTGAGCATTGCTTTTTCTATCTGTTCATTGTATTCTTTGCATTTTTCTCAGAAATCACATGTCCACAGCCATTAGATGTTTTCCAGCTTAGACCATAATATGCAGCATTAAAAAAGAAACTGTTATTTGGCCGTACAATGAGATAAGATAATCTTTTGACTTGAGAGGTAAACGGACATATGAGACATAGGCAGGCCGAAATAATTGATGCTCTGATGACCTTAGACAGCGGTTTGAAAGATATCATCAATAGAATTAGTCCATACCACCAATTGTCAATCTCGCAGTTTGGCAAGGCACATGTTAATTATTGCTAATGTTAGTGTTATTATTATTATTACCATCATAATCATCGTCGTCGTCATCATCATCATCATCATCATCATCATCATCATCATCATCATCATCATCATCATCATCACATTACAATTATTAAACAATATCTACACCTTCATGTGATTATTTATTTTACAGAATAGGTTTAAAAATGTCTCTTTGAATTTACTGCTCATGCGGTAATAAATATAAATGTTTGCAGAGGAATTGATAGATTCCCCAATTAGTCCAATCCCCGCACACACCAATCCGACATTCATATGTTGTCCACCGATATTGAGGCCAGGCTCCATTGCCAGAGCCAGAAGTGTTATAGTTATTGGGATGGTACAGGAAATGTACAGTGTGGAAATCATAACCACCATCTTGGCAACCTTTAAACTTCGAGCTGAAACACCAGCTACTGAAGAAGTTGTTGAAGCAACCCGCCATTTTGTCTGTTGATGCAGATTATACACGAGTATAGCAGTACATATACAGATGAGAATAAAGGCCAGAAATGGCACGATAAAACTGTTGAGTGCAAAATATATCATGCTAAAGTAATCTCCATCTGTGATAGTAATAAGCCCGAGCTGAGTTCTGTTCTTGGACGGGAAAAACTTCATCCCCAGTTTCTTGACAAAATAAATTGGAACACCGCAGAATATCAGGATTATGTAGACGCTGGCGATGGTAACCAACATTCGTCCAGGGGTGATCATGTGTTTTACCTGAGGGAATGGTAATAAACATGGAACATAAGACACACACTATTGTGTTGAATTTCATTAGTGCTAATGAAGTGTCATTTTGGAGAATTTAATTCATTTTGTCATGTTGTTACTTTTAGTCTTTCGGTTCTAAAGATTTGCTACTTGAAGTCAGTCTATTATATTCATCTATCATTTTTAGTCTTTTTGTTGTACGCATGTCATTCTAGTCGTTACATTCTACGGAAGTATCAAATTAATTATGTCTATACAAATAAAACATCCATATTCGGACGTCAAGTAGATTACATAACGCTTTGAGACAGGAGTACTACAAGGAGTGAAAACCATTTAAAACATAAACTCAATTTCGGATGTGGGATGCAGTCTGTTGACAATAAAATAAATTAATGTGTAGGAAATATAACCAGCAGGTATTTCTCTTTCTATTTCTGTATCCAGCCTTCGACGCTCCGTGAACACAAGCCCAGATATTTGTTCTCTCTAACTTGTGTTACTGATTTTCAATATGGTAACGAATGTGTAGATGCCAGCTGTAATTTTATTATACAGATTAGACATTGTGATTGTGGAGAAACAGCAATTCACGAAGAAGCATTAGGACTCCACTGACCTTTAAAGGCACCAACACACATAAGCATCTTTCTACTGTGATTACTGCAGTGATCCAGCTTGTTATTCGAGTGCAGATCACATGCGGCATTGAAGCTACTGGAAAAGACACGCCCCGGACGTCAAATGGCAAATCGGCTTCAGACATGGCAGGTGTGATCATAACGTTAATGAGACATGATGTTACAAGGCAGCCGATGTCCGAGATTGCCAAACCTGGATGCGGACAAAAGATGGGAACATAGAATATGGGTGTACGTTATACTCTCAGGAATTGCTGCTAATCAGATACAGTATTTAACGCACAGGTTTCTTCAATTCCTCGAGATCCAAGTCGTTTTGTAATTGTATGTCCCGAGTTCAATCCAACATGATACAATTGGGATAAAAAAACATTTCAGAAAGGGAAATGAGTGGGTTAGGACTGATCAGATCACTTATCGAATGAATGTATGAACGTATAAACATATATCCTGTGTACCAAGATTCATTGGAAACTAAATACATTTCTATTTACTGTTCTATCATGTTCATATTCTGTATCGTAGTGGTAGAACAGGTACGTGAAAAGTACACACCAAACTGTAGAACGTATCTGTCCAAGGAACATTTACATACAGCAGCCCTATCAAAATATTAGTCTACGGTTTTTAATGTATTTCATTGATACCTAACATAAAAAAAAAATATTCATTAGTTACTTCCTGTGCGCTTACGCCAGGGAAGTGGGTTCCTTCCACAGTCCGTTCAGCTGGACTTGAATGGAAGCTATTATTTTTGTTCCGTCGGGACTTCAGTTAATGACTATACTTATATGAGTTTCGATTTATGTGACATTGTACTCTTAACTGTCGTTCATCTGGACTGCATTTACATATTAAAAACTGTTTCTAATAAATGTATGTTTTCTAGATAATATACATCACGCTTTCCACCTGGTAGGTCACACGATCCTTTATATCACCACAGTGACCATCGTGATCTGAGAATATACTCCATGCATAATTCCTGACTACAGAGATAACAATTCTTGTGAAATGCAAGCTGTAACAGTTCCTCGTGGTATCTACGAGGGTAAGTTAATAAGTAAGTCACAAATGGCTGTAAAACAATAACTAACTATGATAACAACGTGAAACCAGTTTATTTGTATACATACATTGTCCATTTATTTCTCAACATAATTTCCACCAACATTGATGCATTTATCCCATCGTTTTATCAGTCATCCCAAACCGGCTGCATAGTACTGCGTGCTTTGTTTTCATTTACCTGCCAACCCACAGAACTGTGTGACTTACTTATTGACTCGTAACTTATCTACCCAGCTATGCACCCCTTTACGGGAAATTGTTGGGGGGGGGGGGGGGGTCTATGTCCACTGAAAACTCACCTTGGCGGGAGACATCTCGCGAGGGGCGCCGAAATTGAATGTGAAGTGAAAACATGGTTTAGAAAAGCGAGCACGCAGCCGGTTTGGGATGACTGATAAAACGATGTGATGAGTGCATCATTGTTGGTGGAAATTATGTTGAGAAATAAAGTGACAATGTATGTATAAAAATAAACTGGTTTCACGTTGTTATCATATTTAGTTATTTTTCTACAGCCATTCGTGACTTACTTATTAACTTACCCTCGTATTCGCCTTTGTAGGTGTGAAAGCTAGAATTTTATATACATGTGTATGAATCATCCAGCCTTTCAAAATCAAATGTTAGAGAACATGCATTTGGTATTTAGAGCTTTGTCCAATAGTACATTCTTAAACATGCTTTGAGAGAAATTATGTTTGCATTCAAGTGTAAGAATGCAGGTGTGTATGCAGGTTGTGTGGTGACTGGCTATATAACATAGTCAGTTGCAAGTCCTTTACAGGACGCAGCAATCAATCCCAACATGTATTTATTGTTTGTGAACATGAAGGCACTCCTACGTTCAGCAGGTTGCCATCTTTTGATGAACTGCTGTGTATCATACTAATGTTAAACTCAACATAAAGTGACTAGCTCACAAATCACCCGCAACTGACTTCGAACTGACATGTCTGGCTGTGAAGCTGCTTTCTCTACCCCTATGTCACAGACATTGGGGCAATATAAAATAAACGAAACAAATGTTTGCTGTATGTCAAGGAAGCCACAACTAGTGTATGCAGAGCATTGGGACATAACGGGGCCTAATGAGCATGGTTCTAGACCACTGTCAACTAGCACCACGTGTACCGTTATAAGTGGCTGGTTACATCTCCATCTCCCATCTTGATTGGGTGAAATGATGATTATCATACAATCCCGTGGCTCCTGCCCGCTCACAATTTACTGTCCCGCTAAATACCGCGGAGTTAGTGGATTAAAATTTATGTAGATTCTCATATCTACCACAAACACGTTATTTGTAGTACCCCTATCAAACACACGTTACATATTATCTTTAGTTCATTCGCCCATTATTTTATACAAGCCTTTTCACTTGTCGTAGCAGACATTTCAAATAATATGCAACTTAAGAGCATATTTATGCATATAATTGCATAAAGAATAAAAACAATAAACCCTAGCAGATCACGGTTCAGCGGCAGCGTTAAGCACTAGACGCGTACCTGTCGGCTCAATGGTCACGGTTTCGAATTCGCATCGACGGATATTCTTTACGCTGACCTGGACTTCAATATCGACTTAACCAAAGATGAGAACCAGGACATATCTAGAAGTAAAGGCGACCTGTGTGATACTGTCCACATCAGCATTAGAGTGCTGAATGATCTATACAATTATGGGTATTGTAAAATATGCCCAATGAGTCTTAAGACGTCTACAACAGCCCGCTACTACATGTGCATGTTTAAAAGAGCTGAAAAGCAATTTCTTGTGTATGTATAAACTACAGCTTTAATTCTAGACACACCTCAAGTTAACAAATGTATATACAATTCAACAACATCGTTTTGATTTAACAGGGCAATGAATACGTTAAGGCAGCGTTCTTTATTCGGACAGTAATGTCATTCATGATACTTGCCAGGGAGCTCACGTCTTTTCACGTTCTGGTGTTCCCTTGCTGAACACTGAGATATCCTCTAATCTCTGACCTGTGTTATGGTTTAATTATGCCCTGACGTCCTCAGGGTCATGGAAATACTTTCTCTTCTATATTGCCAGTGCCGCCCAGAAACCCAGTTATACTAATTGCCACTGTAATAACCTCTGTAGTGGTCCGGTGTTACGATGAAAACTATCAAATGCTTAACGATGATTGGCATCACAATACCAGTATTATTTCCACCCAGGATGCAGTAGAAAACACAGTTGTATTTGGTGTTCTAAATTGTTTATTACTTTCACCTACCATTTAATCACATGCTTATCATATGTATATCTCACTTGCTAAATCATATCCCACGTCTTATATACACATTATTTTCTCAGGTCCGTCTTCCTCGTTGTGTTTTTCGTGTCGGTGTTAAAACCATTGTGATCTGATCATCTGCTCATTTTTTGCGTTCACTCGATTTGAACTCAAGCGTAGTCCATATGCATGCTACTACTTCTAGTGCATTGGACTAATTTCTGTGTATGGATTAGCTGTCCCTTTACCAGTGTCCCTCACCATCAGGCGAATGCACTCCAGCATCAGAGGTACTTGTAATTTACGTCCCCAAGTCAAGGACGAGAAGTCAAGACTTCTGGCCGGTATAGGGGTTGAACGCTTACCTCGGCATCGCACAAAGGATGTTTAAGAACGAACGACAATATCCATTCGGCAATGCTGAACCCTTTCTGCTCTGTTGATTCTAGTGGTCTTGCATTCACGTTCTCTGTTGTTGATTATAGTGGTCTTGAATACACATTCTCTGTTGTTGATTATAGTGGTCTTGTATACACATTCTCTGTTGTTGATTATAGTGGTCTTGTATACACAATCTCTGTTGTTGATTATAGTGGTCTTGTATACACAATCTCTGTTGTTGATTATAGTGGTATTGTATACACAATCTCTGTTGTTGATTATAGTGGTCTTGTATACACATTCTCTGTTGTTGATTCTAGTGGTCTTGCATACACATTCTCTGTTGTTGATCATAGTGGTGTTGCATACACAATCTCTGTTCAGTTCAGTTCAGTCGCGGTTCCAACATCGCAGCAACGGGTCGCCCCTATTATTCTCCGTTCCTGTGCCTGTAAATCTATATCTATAAAACAGAGTGTATGTTTGTTTGTGGGTTTGTGGGTCTTGGATGCGTTCGATAACGGTACATCCGATTGAGATGAAATTTTCTACACGTCTTCCTTTCATTCCTGTGCAACCGACTATAATAATTTCTTAATGTAAAATCTTCTACTTATTTAATAACATTTACTTTTCCATTTTCATTATATAATGTCTATATAGCAGGGGGACTTCACTCTAGAAAAGTTATTTCAAGGGGCATAACTTTTAATAACATTTCTATATACTTTATAGTCATATTGTTGGACTTACCTGCACTATTGTTACACTCTTTGTCTATAGTTATTTTTAGGCATATGAGTTATATTAAATAATGATATAATCTTTAAGGTATTTTTAAAGTTTGCATAAAAATAATGCATTATGCATAACATTTTAACCCATCTTTTTCTGCTTATAAAACTTATCAACTGTCGTGTCGGTGATTAAAAACATTTTCATTAAAAATAATGAATGGTGTGTGGAAGGACATTCTTTTAAGTTACTGTGCGCCAGGAGCTGGGCGAAACCACGCCGGGTCAGATAGATAGACAGATAGTCGGGAACGGAAGCTTATGTGACTACTTATATGAATGAATTAAATGACATGCTCCCCACCAGGGACTGGGTGAAGCCGGGTCAGACAGACAGACAGATAAACAGACAGTCGGGAACGGGAGAGCTTATATGACTACGTATATGAATTAAATTAGATGCTCCCCACCAGGGACTGGGTGAAGCCGGGTCAGACAGACAGACAGACAGATAGACAGACAAACAGATAGTCGGGAAGGGGAGAGCTTATATGACTACTTATATTAATTAAATGAGATGCTCCCCACCAGGGACTGGGTGAAGCCGGGTCAGACAGACAGACAGACAGATAGTCGGGAACGGGAGAGCTTATATGACTACTTATATTAATTAAATTAGATGCTCCCCACCAGGGACTGGGTGAAGCCGGGCCGGGTCAGCCAGACAGACAGACAGACAGACAAACAAGCAGACAGACAGACTGATAGATAGATAGATCCCCTCCAGGGCCTGGGCGAAGCCGGGCCGGGTCAGCTAGTATCACATAAAATGTTCCTCACTGCCCCATGTGAAAAGTGGAAAAGACAGGAGTCTCGACAAACAAAAGCCCGTTTGGGCACACTGTGCATATTGCTGCCACCAGAATATCACCACAAAAATAATCCACGAAACATTCATCCTTGATGGAAGTGGCAGTCACTTTCCCAACCAGACGTTCACCTACAAAGTCTCGATGTTTCTAGATGTTGGTGTTCCGTTTCTACATATATTCTAGCCAGCCACGCCATTTTCCTCCGAAATGTAGTTCACGCAACAAAACAACCTCGAACATATGTAATAAACATTTCATTGTACATAATGCCTTTGCCAGAATGCCAACACAAAAGTCCTCACTAAAATACATCTCACCATCGATAGAAACGGCATTTATTAGAAAACAAAGCAAAAAAAAAAAAAAATCACTTCTGCGTCACAAACAGCCGCCATGCATGCAGATATTTCTAGATGTTGTTGTTCCGTTTCTATATGTTGTCTAGCCAGCGACGCCACTTTTTGAGCGCACAGTTCACGCCACAACACCTCGGACAGATGTTCAAAACATTTCACTATACATAATGCCGTCTCCAGAATGCCGAAACACCAGTCCTACACGAAACACAGTTCATCGTTAAAGGAAGCGGCAGTCAACCAGAAGACCAGCAGCCACACATTTCTGCAAAAGGTCTAAAAGCGGACAATTCTGGAACATAGCCAGCCGACATTGCTATGAAAACGCAGATCATGCTCTACAATCTCGGGCAGATTTAAAAGCATTCCACACGAAATTCACAGCTCACAGCGTCGTTCCACGCACTCGACTCAGTAGAAGGGCGACTAAACCATAAAGTAACAGTCCGACATGAGGAAACTGCGAATGCAAACGGTGGCCACGATCATAAACACTCAAGAGGCCTTAACTGTTTCATTGCCTATCTTCTATGTTCGTGACCGGAAGTCACAATCTGTGTGTTGTGGTGCATGTACATACCAGTAATGTAACTTTCCATCCGCACGGCTCCTGTATACAATGCCGGGTCAGGTTGTTATTATTTTATTTTTGTTATCCAACAAGTGATTTGATATCAACAATAGATCAGATATTTATCTTACGACAAATAGCCGAGAAAAATTGGGAATATAAAAGAGATCTCCGTAACATTTTTGTGGATTAAAAAAGAAAGGCTTATGATAGTGTCCACAGGAATAGTCTATGGAATGCTATGCGGGAATTTGGAATACCAAGGAAGTTAATGAACATGACCAGACTATGCATGGAAGATACTTATAATATAGTAACATATAAAGGCAGGAAATCAGACCCTTTCCAAATAACATCTGGCTTGAAACAGGGTGATGCACTATCGCCGCTGCTCTTCAATCTGGTTCTAGAGAATGTTGTAAGGAAGGTAAAAGAGGAATGTGACATTGGAGGAACATCTAAGCTGCTTGTTTATGCAGATGAAATAGATATTATAGGGGAAAATGAACAAAAGACATTGGAAATATTGACTCACTTAAAGGAAAAAGCCCAACAGATGGGGCTGGTTATCAACCAAGATAAGGCAGAATATATGGTAATTTCAAGAGAAGGAATGGCTAAAAACTCTGGCCACATACAAATAGATAATATGACCATTAACAGAATGGAAACATACAAATACCTGGGTACAATCTTCAACTTCTCTGTGACATATATGTCATCATCTCGCAGTCTTTTCCAGCAGACAGCTTCACGCGCTATTAATTACTTAGGACAGGAGAATTAACGAAACGAAATTTCGTTTCGTTTTAAGACAATTGATTGGCCGCGCCCCGGAAACACAGGCTTAATCTAGACAAAGGCTTGGTAGACAAAGCGGTCTGGTCAATCGCCATGTTTCTCCAATGGTAGCGGGTGACCCATTGTTAATGGGTTAATTATTAGCTACGTATTCTCTGCGTTTTAGGTGAGCATTATATTATATACAACATATCATGTTATGTATTAGGATACATGCTTTGAGGCAACTAATATCATGATTGAAGTTGTGTGTGTGAAAATTAGGAGAATCGCTTTCATTGAAATGTTGGTTTACGTCACGCAGCCTGGACATAGCCATTTTGTCCAGTCAGCCTTCATAAAGCTTACAATATAATCTTGCTATGAGTCATTCTTCTGAGATGATTTTGTGAACTTACTTTATTCCTAAATACTTATTTTTCACAACTGGTCTCTGTGTTATAAAGTGTTTTTTTCCTGAGTGCTTATTTTGTATTTCTGCTCTTATGATGGAGAAATATTACTATCTCACATTTGTGTACAACTTTAATATAGGTTGTTAGATAGAGAGAGAGAGATATATTCTCGCTTGACTTTTTCATGCACTTAGGAGTTAATCTTTTGTTTACCTGGTTGTAAATACACAGAGATTGTCTTGTAGTCTTTTATTTTTATAAATGCTGTTATAAGATTGTCATTTGGTATGATATATCTATATATAATCTCAAGGGAGTGGGAAATGACACCATGCTCTTGTGTTTTTACTTTGAGATGTTGGGTAATACCCACTAGAGAGTTCATACCATGTTTAGTAAAAGACTAACAAGGTTTTCTGTTATTCATCATATGTATATTCTATTCATGATGTTACTGTTGGAGTAGATCTTTTAACCCCCCCCCCACCCCCATTGGGGACAAACACATGATGATGATGATGATGATGATGATGATGATGATGATGATGATGATGATGATGATGATGATGATGATGATGATGATGATGATGATGATGATGATGATGATGATGCAGGAGGAGATGACTGATTGGTAGCTAGCCTTTTTGCCATATGTCAGTGGTAGTCACATAATGCTGTTTGTAACTATGGAAAGGAGATTTATGAATTGTGTACATGAGGACATTGTCTCAGGAACTTTTTCCATGATGTGACAGCGGTACTATCAAAAGATGTTTGCATATTCAGGAGGTGAAGAAAACCTCCCAGGAAGCTCCAGTATCAGTCCCGAAGAAATGTACCTATTGAGTAGATATCTCACTCACATTTGGAGTGAGACCAAACTCTACAGTAGGCGACAAGTGCTAGGCAACTATTGTCACCTTTCTTTCTTCTCCCCTTTTGTTTCCTCTATTTTTATTATTATACACTGGTATCGGAATGTTTATTTTGTTATTTACACTGATATCAGAATATATGTTTTATTATGATAACTGATATCAGAATATATATTTAATTATGATACATTGGTATCAGAATGTATGGTTTAATATGATCCATTGTTATAAGAATGTATATTTTATTATGATACACTTATCAATGTTTGGGTTGTAGTACTAATCTATATCGACCCTGTTCTTCTTTACTCTACATAGGCGCTAGAGATGGCAGTGGAGTATTGGCACTAGTCACCATGCTTGGCACTGGATTTATAGTCAACTTGTTTGGATTTAGAGGCAGGAAACTGGGATATCAGCCTCCTCTAATATTCTACAAAGAGTGCTGGTTACTGCTACTCACCCTGAACCTGAATGTCAATGCCTGGATACGTAACGGATTTTGAATATGCGGAAGTGGATTCCCTACCTCTGGGAACTTACAGACGGTGTTAAGCTTTTCAATGTCTGCAAAGACATGAGGCATGCCTGGCCTAGATGGATACAGAGTATAACCTCTTCTAAAAGTCACCGCCTAATTCCACATTCAACTGTCATATTCCAGAGGCTCATGGATAGTCTGGAATTCACCATCATTTACCAGTATGAATTTACCAACTGATTGTGTGAACTCCTAGCTTCCTTTGAATCTTCTCATCCATCATATCCCAGACATGGATAATCAAGCACATTACCAACTCCCGTCAATCAAGTCGTATATTCAACTGAAGAAAGAATAACCTACATCTTAACCCAAGAAAAGGGCTGAAATATTCAGGCCCAATTCAAGTTAGTTCTGTCAGGAAATGCGAATGGATTATGTGATGTTACTCCTCATCCAAAGAGATACTGAAAGTGTTTGTGCCTGATCCTGATCAAATCAATCACATGGACTCCTGTGTGTCACGCCACGCCAGAACGCTTCAGACTTATTTATACCTGTCTGTTATATCACCCTGGAACGCTCCTAGCCCAGTGACTTAGCAACTGTGACTTGAGAGATTACAGTATATCCACATTGGATTCATATGGATTACTCCTACATGTTTTTCGCGATGGATATATGATCCAGAAGTGAAAGTTCTGTGTGTGTGTGTGTGTGGAATCCCCAATTTTCTGAATAGGTGGATATATGCAAAGCAGCTGTTTTCCTGGATTATAGAGAGTGTGATTATGGCCAGACTTTTTCTAGTGGATATTGAAGGAGAGGGAGTCATCATCAGACCCCTAGGATATTTCTAGAGACAGATTAGATAGATTTTCTTTATCTAGTTCTTTGTATGGATTATTTACTTTGTTTTGTGTTTGATACATGTATTTGATGTGAACCTTTTTGGGGGAAATATTCTTGGGGACTTCTGTTTTGGTTGTAGACTTTGTGTGCATTGCCTGAAATATGACAATTTTTCATGTCCAGGTCACCATATTGTAGCCAACAGGGTTTTCCAGAACCCAAATGTTTCCACAATACAATTGTTTGTTTGTTTGGTTTAACAAAGCCTTGAAGTTACTTCATTGTTAACCTGGTGTTCCAAAATTGATGTTTATAGTCCAGTTATTGTTACTGTTATGTGATACAGTGAGTTATGGTTACTGTTATGTGATACAGTGAGTCATTGTACTGTTTTTGTCTAACAGTGGCTGTTGTTCCTCTGTCATGTAATCCAGTTGTTGCGTCTAACATTGGTTGTTGTCCCTCTGTTGTATAATACTGTGGATGTGCATGACAGTAGATACTTGTCATTGTTTATATATATGTGGGAGATTAAATGTGGGGCGGGGCACTTACACATAGACACACCCTCTGGGTAGAGTGATTAGTACTCGGGTGTCTGTGGTAGAACTTCCCGGATCTCCCAGCCTTCTATGGGAAACATTTCTTCTATGTTAGTGTTGAACTTGCACCCTTTTCTGCCTTGTTCAATACTTGGGGGTTACGAGCCAATATATTAATTCCTATAGAGGGCGTGTTTGGGTTTTAGACCCCATTCATACTGAATACCCCTAGCGAAACTTGTCCTTATTCTAATTTATTATATTTACCACCCCACAAGTTAAAAGAGGAATGTGACATTGGAGGAACATCTAAGCTGCTTGTTTATGCAGATGAAATAGATATTATAGGGGAAAATGAACAAAAGACATTGGAAATATTGACTCACTTAAAGGAAAAAGCCCAACAGATGGGGCTGGTTATCAACCAAGATAAGGCAGAATATATGGTAATTTCAAGAGAAGGAATGGCTAAAAACTCTGGCCACATACAAATAGATAATATGACCATTAACAGAATGGAAACATACAAATACCTGGGTACAATCTTCAACTTCTCCAACATCATAAGGGAAGAAATACAAACTAGAATCAATTCTGGAAATAAGATATACTATGCACTACAACATCTATTAAAATCAAAGGCGCTATCTCGTAACACCAAGATCACAATATACAAAACACTGATCAGACCAGTTGTGCTGCATGGCTCTGAAACCTGGAGTACAACGAAAGGAGACGAAGCCTTGTTACAAACCTTTGAGAACAAAGTTTTAAGACGTATCTTTATACCCATTAGGGATACACAAAGTGGAGAGTGGAAAAGAAGAAGTAACAAAGACATTTATGATCTGTTTAAGTCCCCGCTAATCACTGGTATTATAAAGGCTAATAGACTACAATGGCTGGGGCATATAGAAAGAATGGAAGATAATAGGGAAACAAAACTCGCTTACACTCAGGAAATAAATGACCGTAGACCCCGAGGTAGACCAAGAAGATGGTGGAGAGATAATATATATACAGATCTACAAGCACTTAGAAGAAGCACTGGCAAGAGAAGGTCAACCAGAGAGACGAATGGAGACGGATTGTATCTGCAGCAAAGAACCTCAATGGCTCAGAACGCTGAAGAAGAAGAAGAAGAAGAAGAAGAAGAAGAAGAAGAAGAAGAAGAAGAAGAAGAAGAAGAAGAAGAAGAAGAAGAAGAAGAAGAAGAAGAAGAAGAAGAAGAAGAAGAAGAAGAAGAAGAAGAAGAAGAAGAAGAAGAAGAAGAAGAAGAAGAAGAAGAAGAAGAAGAAGAAGAAGAAGAAGAAGAAGAAGAAGAAGAAGAAGAAGAAGAAGAAGAAGAAGAAGAAGAAGAAGAAGAAGAAGAAGAAGAAGAAGAAGAAGAAGAAGAAGAAGAAGAAGAAGAAGAAGAAGAAGAAGAAGAAGAAGAAGAAGAAGAAGAAGAAGAAGAAGAAGAAGAAGAAGAAGAAGAAGAAGAAGAAGAAGAAGAAGAAGAAGAAGAAGAAGAAGAAGAAGAAGAAGAAGAAGAAGAAGAAGAAGAAGAAGAAGAAGAAGAAGAAGAAGAAGAAGAAGAAGAAGAAGAAGAAGAACAAGTGATTTAACATGCAATCTCGATTTATGCACATATTATATTCGACATCTTAATCGCCACAATACGACACTAACAGGGAAGGGATATTATATTTTTTGTAAGCAGCATTACATTCATCAAACGATCAGACTATAGGATTATAAGAGATTTTCCCCACTGTAGGCTGTACTACAAATATAGATTCAAGTTAAACTCAATCGAATACATTTCCTATATCATATTCCCATATAAACATGTCATAAGTGGAACACAAAGCAGCATATAGATTTGCCATGCCTTACCCATAAGACTAATGTTGACAGGTTCCTTGAATCCTTGCTTCACAAAGCACATGATATTGATGATGTTGGAAACAATGCCAAACATATTGACTCCCGGACATACGACGGTGTAGACAATGTAAGTATAAATTAACATTGAGCGATCGTCTATAAGCGGAGTAAAGTTGTCAGACACAATATGAAACGAGTGATTTACCATTATCACCGATAACCAATTAGTGAAATAAAACGCACGAACGGTAATGACCACGTTATCTGTAAGTTCATTGTCATTTGGATATTCAGCATACAGACAACACACACACACACACACACACGCACGCACACACACACACACAACACACACAAACAACACATACATACATACATACATACATACATACATACATACATACACACATACACACATACACACATACACACATACACACATACACACATACACACATACACACACATACACATACACACACACATACACACATACACACATACACACATACACACATACACACATACACACATACACACATACAAACATACACACATACACACATACACACATACACACATACACACATACACACATACACACATACACACATACATACATAATACATACATACATACATACATACATACATACATACATACATACATACATACATACATACATACATACATACATACATACATACATACATACATACATACACACATGCGGGCATATATTCGTGAACACACGAATGACAGCGATGTATACGTACATCTTGTCATCAACGGCTACATTCGTTATGTGTGTATACACCATGAATACCAGGCAATCTTTAAGCATTCTTTCCTTTGATAGTTTTATAATTGTGAAATTAAAACCGAGGAGCGGTCTGCTCGACTTCGTAATGTAAAGACTATTGCGAATGTCAACATTAAATATGATTTGTAAATATAAGAGTGTAAGATTAACTGAACTAAACTGAAATATAAATAATGCCATTACTGTCTGACAAATTAAACTCGCAGACGCACATTCGACAGACACTGTCATGGGGTTAAGTTCTTCTTATTACGTATGTGTCTGTCTAATCCGATATGTTCCAAACTATTTAATAATATTCCTAGGTCATATCAATTACCATAAAAACGATACTTTACCCACCGAGGAAACTTTATAATGATTGCTAGATATACAATTAAATTATCCTAGGAGACTACCTAACATTATTCTGCTATCACAAAAATGTCCCTGCGTTGAACTTGTTAAATATAAACCTCATTTAAAATACGAAAGAAATGCTAGTTGCCAGTGTGCTATAACTAATATTTGCTTATGACACTTAGCAGAAATAAGCAGTTCACAGTTGACATTTTCAACTCTATTATTTTTTGCATATAAGAGAAAAACGGAAATACATATTTAGGAAAATAGCAGAAACATTCTGAACGAATGTAATTTGGCATAATAACGTTTTATCTGCAATATTATTTACGTACAATTTCATGGGCAGACAGTTGTTAAGATGTGAACACAGCAATTACTGCTACATAAAATACTTTATATACTATTGTATACCTACACGTATAGAGAATACTCATTACTTCACACGGGTCTGTGGAATCAGGATGGAAAGGGGGTTCATGATATCAATCTATCATTCATGTGCCATGCCGGAAAGCGTGAGCGGTCATGACTTGACATTTCACTCGATCACCAGCGTCGTGGATCAGCTCAGTTCCTGTCTCGTCCGTGCCATGTGGCCAAGCCATCCGGGTATTTTCCTCTCGGTCTTCCTCTTGGTCTGTTCCCTTCGATCTTGCCAGTTGTCACTAAGTTCTCCAATCCATTTCTTCTCATAACATGTCCAAAAAATTTTGACTGTCTACGTCTATTTCTCTAATCAATTTACGATTTTAATTTGTCTCCTGTAGTACTTGGTCATTGGTTTTTCTGTCTGTCCATGGTATTCTTTGCATTTTCCTCAGAAACCACATTTCTGCAGCCATCAGATGTTTTTCAGATTGACTGCACATTGTCTAAGTTTCACATCCATACAAAAGAACAGGCTCTATGTATCCCCTCAACACCCATTTTCTCGTTTCAATTAACGTCTTTTTATTGGTCAGAATGATTTTCATCTTGCTAAAGGCTACTTTCGCCATGGCGATTCTTGTTCTAATCTCTTCAAGACATCTCCCTTCAGATGTTATGACTGTTCATGGTATACACACATAAAATATGGGTATATTTTGGAATATAGTAAAAGTATATATGCTTTTGGGAAGGGCGCTAACGAATTCCACTGGTAATGTCTTTGGCACGGCAGGACGCGGTTTCAACGCCTGAACTTGTCGTTTGTCAACGTGAGGGAAAGCTTGGCCGCCTCGTGGTTCTTGCTCTAGGTCTAAACAATGTTATGGCGCTAATTACATCACAGGCCCATGGAAGGTTCCTCCTGCTACTGGGAGAAGTATACCTGTGAACATTCTTTGGAGCAATGAGATTACCTGAAAGAATTAGAACTTTGGTCATGTGGCAGGATACATGTGTTCGAAACTTTAATGCTTTCGCCTAAATATAGGTAACATTTGAAAGCGAAAGGAACTGGTCTTAAGAAAGCTTTAATGGATTAAGACTCTATATTATCAAGATCCTCCAACCAGGATGGCACTGGGGCCAGAAGATGCAGCTACTACTATTGATCATGCATTCGTTACTCGCAGATCAGAAATGTACACTCTGTAGAAGGTATCATCCCTCATGGAAGTGGCCAACTCCTTTTATTCTCATCTAGTTTCCACATTCAGTAAAGTAAAGGTCAGAAAGACACATACAGCTTTTAAGTACGACAGGACCGAGTATGTTATTTGACGCCTTAGAAAGAAAATGTAGGTGATTAACTACAAGGGAGTGTAAACTAGTCATGTTGGACCTCGGCCCGGAATCGAACCCATAACCTTCGGAGTCAGAGTTAAACGGCTTGACCACTTCGCCACGAAGACTCCCTCGGAGTTGGAGCAAGGGAGAGATGAAAATAGAGCATGGTCAAGAAGTGGTATCAAGTATTGTGGCTGTTTCTAGTATCCTACGATGAGCTGAAGGTAGAGAACGACAAACATGTTGACGTTCAAGAAGATATACGCTGTAGATGTCAAAGAAGGGAAAATAGTTTATGATTGAGATTGAAAGGGTTAGGAATATCTGCAAGTTCTTGCTACACAGACAACTCAATAGAATTGATAGACCCACGTATATTGCAATGTTACATTATTTAAATTGTCAACTTCTGTGAACTATCAAGGAGAATGGAGAGGCGTTCCTATACAAACTTTGCAAGCAGACTGACTGCAGTGGCACAAGCATGATCTATTATTCGTCGAAGAGCCTGAATGAACAATCAGTGGGGGTGAAACATAAGCATTACGCATATGTAACGTATCACACGATTCTAAAAAATCATAACACAGTGAACCAGACCCTCATTGTGAGATATTATGTCATGAAGGAACTTAGTAGTTGTCAAGAAGCGATACTGTCGTCTTCAACAATAGTGTATTCTAATGATGAAGAGGCACTCCTGCTCATGTCATGCAACTCAATGTTGTGCTAGTAGGTTGGCACACTGCATCCAAGCGTTCACTGCAACACGACAAGAACTTACACTAACGAAGAATCCATGAGCATGATGATTGATGCCGTTTATTTGCCACCATTAAAGTAAGTCGTGTTCACAAGCAGTCTCTCCGATTGGCAGCCTTCAGGCTTGCTACAACCAGCCACCGTAGATTCGTGCTCTCGCCACAAACTTCCATATCATGTAGCCCAGGTGTTTGCGTTGTGTCAAGTAGCCCCTAGTGCGTGTGAGTGTGGAGTTTGATGCTAACGGCCCCGGCCGTCAAGCCAAAATAATCGCCCAGCATGGTCATTCGGACTCGACACTTACGTGGTCATACCAGGATGAATAAGCACCCACTTTCGCTGTCCGGCGATGACTAGATGCCGTGGCTGGTCGCACAGATGTCTGTGTGAACAAGTGACTGCTGTCGATGGATGGAAGAGTATAGCGTTCTAATGCATCGGTGGTACTACTGTCAGTGTAGAGCGTAGAAGCGTCTAACTTGCGTGTAAGCTGGTGGTGAAGTGGTTCACGAAAACAGTTGCGTTGTTAATCAACGCAACTTTATGACGTAGCACTTGTGCACATGTAGTGCTACATCGTGCTTTACTCAACTAATGTTCTATTTATGTTCACTGATGTACGTGCACATCAGTTCACTCTGTAACTGCCTGTCATCCGGCATATGACAGCTGTGCAGATCAGGAAGAAATGGTGAACTGCTTCAACCACAGCATTGAAAAGACATTTGTGTCTGACGAGTCGTTGCATGGTTATTTCACGCCACACTATACACTAAAAATACCTCACTTGATGAAATTAATAAAGGGTCAGTACTTTACAAAAGGCTATATATCTTTCATAACACTAAGACATTATTGGAAGTCAAAAGAAAATGACCTTAAATCTTAAAGTATTCAATTGTAACTATAACTCAGTACTACCGTATCGATCTAAACCAGGGAGAATAAGAAAACTATTATAAATAAACTATACACGTTTACTAATTAGTGCCTAAGAAAATTAGAAGGAATAAAATGGTATGACATAATTACCATACATGGACAGAACTAGACACATACTAATGAAACAAGACGTTGCGAAAATACAATGGCGTTGGATAGGCGTTGCATTGAGAAAACACAAGAATAGTATAACTTGAACTGGCTTAGTTTGGGACCAACATGGCAAAAGACATATAGGAAGATTTAACAAATCATGGAGAGGAGAAGTAGAAACATTTAAAAAAAATATATGAGAAGGACATGGGCAGAGCTACATGAGATAGCTACAGATATGAGGACTTTGAGTGAGTTGGGTGAGGGCCTATGACTCCGATGGGACATAGAGGGCAAAATAAGAAGAACAGGGATTTTACAAAATTGTATGGCAAATTATTGTAAGGTTACTAGGAGAAATACAAACACGCGTAATGGGACTGGGACGTTTTGGACTAAAAAATGGTATATGCAGAATAAGCATGACACTCTTGTTGCGGTCTTGGATCTTCAGGATACGCACAATAGAGTTAAGTATGACCTGTTGATGCGTACACTTATAGATATTGCATACATACATGACCCGTGAACTGGGGAATGGATGTATGAACGTATAAACATATATCCTGTGTACCAAGATTCATTGGAAACTAAATACATTTCTATTTACTGTTCTATCATGTTCATATTCTGTATCGTAGTGGTAGAACAGGTACGTGAAAAGTACACACCAAACTGTAGAACGTATCTGTCCAAGGAACATTTACATACAGCAGCCCTATCAAAATATTAGTCTACGGTTTTTAATGTATTTCATTGATACCTAACATAAAAAAAAAATATTCATTAGTTACTTCCTGTGCGCTTACGCCAGGGAAGTGGGTTCCTTCCACAGTCCGTTCAGCTGGACTTGAATGGAAGCTATTATTTTTGTTCCGTCGGGACTTCAGTTAATGACTATACTTATATGAGTTTCGATTTATGTGACATTGTACTCTTAACTGTCGTTCATCTGGACTGCATTTACATATTAAAAACTGTTTCTAATAAATGTATGTTTTCTAGATAATATACATCACGCTTTCCACCTGGTAGGTCACACGATCCTTTATATCACCACAGTGACCATCGTGATCTGAGAATATACTCCATGCATAATTCCTGACTACAGAGATAACAATTCTTGTGAAATGCAAGCTGTAACAGTTCCTCGTGGTATCTACGAGGGTAAGTTAATAAGTAAGTCACAAATGGCTGTAAAACAATAACTAACTATGATAACAACGTGAAACCAGTTTATTTGTATACATACATTGTCCATTTATTTCTCAACATAATTTCCACCAACATTGATGCATTTATCCCATCGTTTTATCAGTCATCCCAAACCGGCTGCATAGTACTGCGTGCTTTGTTTTCATTTACCTGCCAACCCACAGAACTGTGTGACTTACTTATTGACTCGTAACTTATCTACCCAGCTATGCACCCCTTTACGGGAAATTTTTTTTTTGGGGGGGGGGGGGGTCTATGTCCACTGAAAACTCACCTTGGCGGGAGACATCTCGCGAGGGGCGCCGAAATTGAATGTGAAGTGAAAACATGGTTTAGAAAAGCGAGCACGCAGCCGGTTTGGGATGACTGATAAAACGATGTGATGAGTGCATCATTGTTGGTGGAAATTATGTTGAGAAATAAAGTGACAATGTATGTATAAAAATAAACTGGTTTCACGTTGTTATCATATTTAGTTATTTTTCTACAGCCATTCGTGACTTACTTATTAACTTACCCTCGTATTCGCCTTTGTAGGTGTGAAAGCTAGAATTTTATATACATGTGTATGAATCATCCAGCCTTTCAAAATCAAATGTTAGAGAACATGCATTTGGTATTTAGAGCTTTGTCCAATAGTACATTCTTAAACATGCTTTGAGAGAAATTATGTTTGCATTCAAGTGTAAGAATGCAGGTGTGTATGCAGGTTGTGTGGTGACTGGCTATATAACACAGTCAGTTGCAAGTCCTTTACAGGACGCAGCAATCAATCCCAACATGTATTTATTGTTTGTGAACATGAAGGCACTCCTACGTTCAGCAGGTTGCCATCTTTTGATGAACTGCTGTGTATCATACCAATGTTAAACTCAACATAAAGTGACTAGCTCACAAATCACCCGCAACTGACTTCGAACTGACATGTCTGGCTGTGAAGCTGCTTTCTCTACCCCTATGTCACAGACATTGGGGCAATATAAAATAAACGAAACAAATGTTTGCTGTATGTCAAGGAAGCCACAACTAGTGTATGCAGAGCATTGGGACATAACGGGGCCTAATGAGCATGGTTCTAGACCACTGTCAACTAGCACCACGTGTACCGTTATAAGTGGCTGGTTACATCTCCATCTCCCATCTTGATTGGGTGAAATGATGATTATCATACAATCCCGTGGCTCCTGCCCGCTCACAATTTACTGTCCCGCTAAATACCGCGGAGTTAGTGGATTAAAATTTATGTAGATTCTCATATCTACCACAAACACGTTATTTGTAGTACCCCTATCAAACACACGTTACATATTATCTTTAGTTCATTCGCCCATTATTTTATACAAGCCTTTTCACTTGTCGTAGCAGACATTTCAAATAATATGCAACTTAAGAGCATATTTATGCATATAATTGCATAAAGAATAAAAACAATAAACCCTAGCAGATCACGGTTCAGCGGCAGCGTTAAGCACTAGACGCGTACCTGTCGGCTCAATGGTCACGGTTTCGAATTCGCATCGACGGATATTCTTTACGCTGACCTGGACTTCAATATCGACTTAACCAAAGATGAGAACCAGGACATATCTAGAAGTAAAGGCGACCTGTGTGATACTGTCCACATCAGCATTAGAGTGCTGACTGATCTATACAATTATGGGTATTGTAAAATATGCCCAATGAGTCTTAAGACGTCTACAACAGCCCGCTACTACATGTGCATGTTTAAAAGAGCTGAAAAGCAATTTCTTGTGTATGTATAAACTACAGCTTTAATTCTAGACACACCTCAAGTTGACAAATGTATATACAATTCAACAACATCGTTTTGATTTAACAGGGCAATGAATACGTTAAGGCAGCGTTCTTTATTCGGACAGTAATGTCATTCATGATACTTGCCAGGGAGCTCACGTCTTTTCACGTTCTGGTGTTCCCTTGCTGAACACTGAGATATCCTCTAATCTCTGACCTGTGTTATGGTTTAATTATGCCCTGACGTCCTCAGGGTCATGGAAATACTTTCTCTTCTATATTGCCAGTGCCGCCCAGAAACCCAGTTATACTAATTGCCACTGTAATAACCTCTGTAGTGGTCCGGTGTTACGATGAAAACTATCAAATGCTTAACGATGATTGGCATCACAATACCAGTATTATTTCCACCCAGGATGCAGTAGAAAACACAGTTGTATTTGGTGTTCTAAATTGTTTATTACTTTCACCTACCATTTAATCACATGCTTATCATATGTATATCTCACTTGCTAAATCATATCCCACGTCTTATATACACATTATTTTCTCAGGTCCGTCTTCCTCGTTGTGTTTTTCGTGTCGGTGTTAAAACCATTGTGATCTGATCATCTGCTCATTTTTTGCGTTCACTCGATTTGAACTCAAGCGTAGTCCATATGCATGCTACTACTTCTAGTGCATTGGACTAATTTCTGTGTATGGATTAGCTGTCCCTTTACCAGTGTCCCTCACCATCAGGCGAATGCACTCCAGCATCAGAGGTACTTGTAATTTACGTCCCCAAGTCAAGGACGAGAAGTCAAGACTTCTGGCCGGTATAGGGGTTGAACGCTTACCTCGGCATCGCACAAAGGATGTTTAAGAACGAACGACAATATCCATTCGGCAATGCTGAACCCTTTCTGCTCTGTTGATTCTAGTGGTCTTGCATTCACGTTCTCTGTTGTTGATTATAGTGGTCTTGAATACACATTCTCTGTTGTTGATTATAGTGGTCTTGTATACACATTCTCTGTTGTTGATTATAGTGGTCTTGTATACACAATCTCTGTTGTTGATTATAGTGGTCTTGTATACACAATCTCTGTTGTTGATTATAGTGGTATTGTATACACAATCTCTGTTGTTGATTATAGTGGTCTTGTATACACGTTCTCTGTTGTTGATTCTAGTGGTCTTGCATACACATTCTCTGTTGTTGATCATAGTGGTGTTGCATACACAATCTCTGTTCAGTTCAGTTCAGTCGCGGTTCCAACATCGCAGCAACGGGTCGCCCCTATTATTCTCCGTTCCTGTGCCTGTAAATCTATATCTATAAAACAGAGTGTATGTTTGTTTGTGGGTTTGTGGGTCTTGGATGCGTTCGATAACGGTACATCCGATTGAGATGAAATTTTCTACACGTCTTCCTTTCATTCCTGTGCAACCGACTATAATAATTTCTTAATGTAAAATCTTCTACTTATTTAATAACATTTACTTTTCCATTTTCATTATATAATGTCTATATAGCAGGGGGACTTCACTCTAGAAAAGTTATTTCAAGGGGCATAACTTTTAATAACATTTCTATATACTTTATAGTCATATTGTTGGACTTACCTGCACTATTGTTACACTCTTTGTCTATAGTTATTTTTAGGCATATGAGTTATATTAAATAATGATATAATCTTTAAGGTATTTTTAAAGTTTGCATAAAAATAATGCATTATGCATAACATTTTAACCCATCTTTTTCTGCTTATAAAACTTATCAACTGTCGTGTCGGTGATTAAAAACATTTTCATTAAAAATAATGAATGGTGTGTGGAAGGACATTCTTTTAAGTTACTGTGCGCCAGGAGCTGGGCGAAACCACGCCGGGTCAGATAGATAGACAGATAGTCGGGAACGGAAGCTTATGTGACTACTTATATGAATGAATTAAATGACATGCTCCCCACCAGGGACTGGGTGAAGCCGGGTCAGACAGACAGACAGATAAACAGACAGTCGGGAACGGGAGAGCTTATATGACTACGTATATGAATTAAATTAGATGCTCCCCACCAGGGACTGGGTGAAGCCGGGTCAGACAGACAGACAGACAGATAGACAGACAAACAGATAGTCGGGAAGGGGAGAGCTTATATGACTACTTATATTAATTAAATGAGATGCTCCCCACCAGGGACTGGGTGAAGCCGGGTCAGACAGACAGACAGACAGATAGTCGGGAACGGGAGAGCTTATATGACTACTTATATTAATTAAATGAGATGCTCCCCACCAGGGACTGGGTGAAGCCGGGCCGGGTCAGCCAGACAGACAGACAGACAGACAAACAAGCAGACAGACAGACTGATAGATAGATAGATCCCCTCCAGGGCCTGGGCGAAGCCGGGCCGGGTCAGCTAGTATCACATAAAATGTTCCTCACTGCCCCATGTGAAAAGTGGAAAAGACAGGAGTCTCGACAAACAAAAGCCCGTTTGGGCACACTGTGCATATTGCTGCCACCAGAATATCACCACAAAAATAATCCACGAAACATTCATCCTTGATGGAAGTGGCAGTCACTTTCCCAACCAGACGTTCACCTACAAAGTCTCGATGTTTCTAGATGTTGGTGTTCCGTTTCTACATATATTCTAGCCAGCCACGCCATTTTCCTCCGAAATGTAGTTCACGCAACAAAACAACCTCGAACATATGTAATAAACATTTCATTGTACATAATGCCTTTGCCAGAATGCCAACACAAAAGTCCTCACTAAAATACATCTCACCATCGATAGAAACGGCATTTATTAGAAAACAAAGCAAAAAAAAAAAAAAATCACTTCTGCGTCACAAACAGCCGCCATGCATGCAGATATTTCTAGATGTTGTTGTTCCGTTTCTATATGTTGTCTAGCCAGCGACGCCACTTTTTGAGCGCACAGTTCACGCCACAACACCTCGGACAGATGTTCAAAACATTTCACTATACATAATGCCGTCTCCAGAATGCCGAAACACCAGTCCTACACGAAACACAGTTCATCGTTAAAGGAAGCGGCAGTCAACCAGAAGACCAGCAGCCACACATTTCTGCAAAAGGTCTAAAAGCGGACAATTCTGGAACATAGCCAGCCGACATTGCTATGAAAACGCAGATCATGCTCTACAATCTCGGGCAGATTTAAAAGCATTCCACACGAAATTCACAGCTCACAGCGTCGTTCCACGCACTCGACTCAGTAGAAGGGCGACTAAACCATAAAGTAACAGTCCGACATGAGGAAACTGCGAATGCAAACGGTGGCCACGATCATAAACACTCAAGAGGCCTTAACTGTTTCATTGCCTATCTTCTATGTTCGTGACCGGAAGTCACAATCTGTGTGTTGTGGTGCATGTACATACCAGTAATGTAACTTTCCATCCGCACGGCTCCTGTATACAATGCCGGGTCAGGTTGTTATTATTTTATTTTTGTTATCCAACAAGTGATTTGATATCAACAATAGATCAGATATTTATCTTACGACAAATAGCCGAGAAAAATTGGGAATATAAAAGAGATCTCCGTAACATTTTTGTGGATTAAAAAAGAAAGGCTTATGATAGTGTCCACAGGAATAGTCTATGGAATGCTATGCGGGAATTTGGAATACCAAGGAAGTTAATGAACATGACCAGACTATGCATGGAAGATACTTATAATATAGTAACATATAAAGGCAGGAAATCAGACCCTTTCCAAATAACATCTGGCTTGAAACAGGGTGATGCACTATCGCCGCTGCTCTTCAATCTGGTTCTAGAGAATGTTGTAAGGAAGGTAAAAGAGGAATGTGACATTGGAGGAACATCTAAGCTGCTTGTTTATGCAGATGAAATAGATATTATAGGGGAAAATGAACAAAAGACATTGGAAATATTGACTCACTTAAAGGAAAAAGCCCAACAGATGGGGCTGGTTATCAACCAAGATAAGGCAGAATATATGGTAATTTCAAGAGAAGGAATGGCTAAAAACTCTGGCCACATACAAATAGATAATATGACCATTAACAGAATGGAAACATACAAATACCTGGGTACAATCTTCAACTTCTCTGTGACATATATGTCATCATCTCGCAGTCTTTTCCAGCAGACAGCTTCACGCGCTATTAATTACTTAGGACAGGAGAATTAACGAAACGAAATTTCGTTTCGTTTTAAGACAATTGATTGGCCGCGCCCCGGAAACACAGGCTTAATCTAGACAAAGGCTTGGTAGACAAAGCGGTCTGGTCAATCGCCATGTTTCTCCAATGGTAGCGGGTGACCCATTGTTAATGGGTTAATTATTAGCTACGTATTCTCTGCGTTTTAGGTGAGCATTATATTATATACAACATATCATGTTATGTATTAGGATACATGCTTTGAGGCAACTAATATCATGATTGAAGTTGTGTGTGTGAAAATTAGGAGAATCGCTTTCATTGAAATGTTGGTTTACGTCACGCAGCCTGGACATAGCCATTTTGTCCAGTCAGCCTTCATAAAGCTTACAATATAATCTTGCTATGAGTCATTCTTCTGAGATGATTTTGTGAACTTACTTTATTCCTAAATACTTATTTTTCACAACTGGTCTCTGTGTTATAAAGTGTTTTTTTCCTGAGTGCTTATTTTGTATTTCTGCTCTTATGATGGAGAAATATTACTATCTCACATTTGTGTACAACTTTAATATAGGTTGTTAGATAGAGAGAGAGAGAGATATATTCTCGCTTGACTTTTTCATGCACTTAGGAGTTAATCTTTTGTTTACCTGGTTGTAAATACACAGAGATTGTCTTGTAGTCTTTTATTTTTATAAATGCTGTTATAAGATTGTCATTTGGTATGATATATCTATATATAATCTCAAGGGAGTGGGAAATGACACCATGCTCTTGTGTTTTTACTTTGAGATGTTGGGTAATACCCACTAGAGAGTTCATACCATGTTTAGTAAAAGACTAACAAGGTTTTCTGTTATTCATCATATGTATATTCTATTCATGATGTTACTGTTGGAGTAGATCTTTTAACCCCCCCCCCCCACCCCCATTGGGGACAAACACATGATGATGATGATGATGATGATGATGATGATGATGATGATGATGATGATGATGATGATGATGATGATGATGATGATGATGATGATGATGCAGGAGGAGATGACTGATTGGTAGCTAGCCTTTTTTCCATTTGTCAGTGGTAGTCACATAATGCTGTTTGTAACTATGGAAAGGAGATTTATGAATTGTGTACATGAGGACATTGTCTCAGGAACTTTTTCCATGATGTGACAGCGGTACTATCAAAAGATGTTTGCATATTCAGGAGGTGAAGAAAACCTCCCAGGAAGCTCCAGTATCAGTCCCGAAGAAATGTACCTATTGAGTAGATATCTCACTCACATTTGGAGTGAGACCAAACTCTACAGTAGGCGACAAGTGCTAGGCAACTATTGTCACCTTTCTTTCTTCTCCCCTTTTGTTTCCTCTATTTTTATTATTATACACTGGTATCGGAATGTTTATTTTGTTATTTACACTGATATCAGAATATATGTTTTATTATGATAACTGATATCAGAATATATATTTAATTATGATACATTGGTATCAGAATGTATGGTTTAATATGATCCATTGTTATAAGAATGTATATTTTATTATGATACACTTATCAATGTTTGGGTTGTAGTACTAATCTATATCGACCCTGTTCTTCTTTACTCTACATAGGCGCTAGAGATGGCAGTGGAGTATTGGCACTAGTCACCATGCTTGGCACTGGATTTATAGTCAACTTGTTTGGATTTAGAGGCAGGAAACTGGGATATCAGCCTCCTCTAATATTCTACAAAGAGTGCTGGTTACTGCTACTCACCCTGAACCTGAATGTCAATGCCTGGATACGTAACGGATTTTGAATATGCGGAAGTGGATTCCCTACCTCTGGGAACTTACAGACGGTGTTAAGCTTTTCAATGTCTGCAAAGACATGAGGCATGCCTGGCCTAGATGGATACAGAGTATAACCTCTTCTAAAAGTCACCGCCTAATTCCACATTCAACTGTCATATTCCAGAGGCTCATGGATAGTCTGGAATTCACCATCATTTACCAGTATGAATTTACCAACTGATTGTGTGAACTCCTAGCTTCCTTTGAATCTTCTCATCCATCATATCCCAGACATGGATAATCAAGCACATTACCAACTCCCGTCAATCAAGTCGTATATTCAACTGAAGAAAGAATAACCTACATCTTAACCCAAGAAAAGGGCTGAAATATTCAGGCCCAATTCAAGTTAGTTCTGTCAGGAAATGCGAATGGATTATGTGATGTTACTCCTCATCCAAAGAGATACTGAAAGTGTTTGTGCCTGATCCTGATCAAATCAATCACATGGACTCCTGTGTGTCACGCCACGCCAGAACGCTTCAGACTTATTTATACCTGTCTGTTATATCACCCTGGAACGCTCCTAGCCCAGTGACTTAGCAACTGTGACTTGAGAGATTACAGTATATCCACATTGGATTCATATGGATTACTCCTACATGTTTTTCGCGATGGATATATGATCCAGAAGTGAAAGTTCTGTGTGTGTGTGTGTGTGGAATCCCCAATTTTCTGAATAGGTGGATATATGCAAAGCAGCTGTTTTCCTGGATTATAGAGAGTGTGATTATGGCCAGACTTTTTCTAGTGGATATTGAAGGAGAGGGAGTCATCATCAGACCCCTAGGATATTTCTAGAGACAGATTAGATAGATTTTCTTTATCTAGTTCTTTGTATGGATTATTTACTTTGTTTTGTGTTTGATACATGTATTTGATGTGAACCTTTTTGGGGGAAATATTCTTGGGGACTTCTGTTTTGGTTGTAGACTTTGTGTGCATTGCCTGAAATATGACAATTTTTCATGTCCAGGTCACCATATTGTAGCCAACAGGGTTTTCCAGAACCCAAATGTTTCCACAATACAATTGTTTGTTTGTTTGGTTTAACAAAGCCTTGAAGTTACTTCATTGTTAACCTGGTGTTCCAAAATTGATGTTTATAGTCCAGTTATTGTTACTGTTATGTGATACAGTGAGTTATGGTTACTGTTATGTGATACAGTGAGTCATTGTACTGTTTTTGTCTAACAGTGGCTGTTGTTCCTCTGTCATGTAATCCAGTTGTTGCGTCTAACATTGGTTGTTGTCCCTCTGTTGTATAATACTGTGGATGTGCATGACAGTGGATACTTGTCATTGTTTATATATATGTGGGAGATTAAATGTGGGGCGGGGCACTTACACATAGACACACCCTCTGGGTAGAGTGATTAGTACTCGGGTGTCTGTGGTAGAACTTCCCGGATCTCCCAGCCTTCTATGGGAAACATTTCTTCTATGTTAGTGTTGAACTTGCACCCTTTTCTGCCTTGTTCAATACTTGGGGGTTACGAGCCAATATATTAATTCCTATAGAGGGCGTGTTTGGGTTTTAGACCCCATTCATACTGAATACCCCTAGCGAAACTTGTCCTTATTCTAATTTATTATATTTACCACCCCACAAGTTAAAAGAGGAATGTGACATTGGAGGAACATCTAAGCTGCTTGTTTATGCAGATGAAATAGATATTATAGGGGAAAATGAACAAAAGACATTGGAAATATTGACTCACTTAAAGGAAAAAGCCCAACAGATGGGGCTGGTTATCAACCAAGATAAGGCAGAATATATGGTAATTTCAAGAGAAGGAATGGCTAAAAACTCTGGCCACATACAAATAGATAATATGACCATTAACAGAATGGAAACATACAAATACCTGGGTACAATCTTCAACTTCTCCAACATCATAAGGGAAGAAATACAAACTAGAATCAATTCTGGAAATAAGATATACTATGCACTACAACATCTATTAAAATCAAAGGCGCTATCTCGTAACACCAAGATCACAATATACAAAACACTGATCAGACCAGTTGTGCTGCATGGCTCTGAAACCTGGAGTACAACGAAAGGAGACGAAGCCTTGTTACAAACCTTTGAGAACAAAGTTTTAAGACGTATCTTTATACCCATTAGGGATACACAAAGTGGAGAGTGGAAAAGAAGAAGTAACAAAGACATTTATGATCTGTTTAAGTCCCCGCTAATCACTGGTATTATAAAGGCTAATAGACTACAATGGCTGGGGCATATAGAAAGAATGGAAGATAATAGGGAAACAAAACTCGCTTACACTCAGGAAATAAATGACCGTAGACCCCGAGGTAGACCAAGAAGATGGTGGAGAGATAATATATATACAGATCTACAAGCACTTAGAAGAAGCACTGGCAAGAGAAGGTCAACCAGAGAGACGAATGGAGACGGATTGTATCTGCAGCAAAGAACCTCAATGGCTCAGAACGCTGAAGAAGAAGAAGAAGAAGAAGAAGAAGAAGAAGAAGAAGAAGAAGAAGAAGAAGAAGAAGAAGAAGAAGAAGAAGAAGAAGAAGAAGAAGAAGAAGAAGAAGAAGAAGAAGAAGAAGAAGAAGAAGAAGAAGAAGAAGAAGAAGAAGAAGAAGAAGAAGAAGAAGAAGAAGAAGAAGAAGAAGAAGAAGAAGAAGAAGAAGAAGAAGAAGAAGAAGAAGAAGAAGAAGAAGAAGAAGAAGAAGAAGAAGAAGAAAAAGAAGAAGAAGAAGAACAAGTGATTTAACATGCAATCTCGATTTATGCACATATTATATTCGACATCTTAATCGCCACAATACGACACTAACAGGGAAGGGATATTATATTTTTTGTAAGCAGCATTACATTCATCAAACGATCAGACTATAGGATTATAAGAGATTTTCCCCACTGTAGGCTGTACTACAAATATAGATTCAAGTTAAACTCAATCGAATACATTTCCTATATCATATTCCCATATAAACATGTCATAAGTGGAACACAAAGCAGCATATAGATTTGCCATGCCTTACCCATAAGACTAATGTTGACAGGTTCCTTGAATCCTTGCTTCACAAAGCACATGATATTGATGATGTTGGAAACAATGCCAAACATATTGACTCCCGGACATACGACGGTGTAGACAATGTAAGTATAAATTAACATTGAGCGATCGTCTATAAGCGGAGTAAAGTTGTCAGACACAATATGAAACGAGTGATTTACCATTATCACCGATAACCAATTAGTGAAATAAAACGCACGAACGGTAATGACCACGTTATCTGTAAGTTCATTGTCATTTGGATATTCAGCATACAGACAACACACACACACACACACACACACACACGCACGCACACACACACACACAACACACACAAACAACACATACATACATACATACATACATACATACATACATACATACACACATACACACATACACACATACACACATACACACATACACACATACACACATACACACACATACACATACACACACACATACACATACACATACACACACACATACACACATACACACATACACACATACACACATACACACATACACACATATAGACATACACACATACACACATACACACATACACACATACACACATACACACATACACACATACACACATACATACATAATACATACATACATACATACATACATACATACATACATACATACATACATACATACATACATACATACATACATACATACACACATGCGGGCATATATTCGTGAACACACGAATGACAGCGATGTATACGTACATCTTGTCATCAACGGCTACATTCGTTATGTGTGTATACACCATGAATACCAGGCAATCTTTAAGCATTCTTTCCTTTGATAGTTTTATAATTGTGAAATTAAAACCGAGGAGCGGTCTGCTCGACTTCGTAATGTAAAGACTATTGCGAATGTCAACATTAAATATGATTTGTAAATATAAGAGTGTAAGATTAACTGAACTAAACTGAAATATAAATAATGCCATTACTGTCTGACAAATTAAACTCGCAGACGCACATTCGACAGACACTGTCATGGGGTTAAGTTCTTCTTATTACGTATGTGTCTGTCTAATCCGATATGTTCCAAACTATTTAATAATATTCCTAGGTCATATCAATTACCATAAAAACGATACTTTACCCACCGAGGAAACTTTATAATGATTGCTAGATATACAATTAAATTATCCTAGGAGACTACCTAACATTATTCTGCTATCACAAAAATGTCCCTGCGTTGAACTTGTTAAATATAAACCTCATTTAAAATACGAAAGAAATGCTAGTTGCCAGTGTGCTATAACTAATATTTGCTTATGACACTTAGCAGAAATAAGCAGTTCACAGTTGACATTTTCAACTCTATTATTTTTTGCATATAAGAGAAAAACGGAAATACATATTTAGGAAAATAGCAGAAACATTCTGAACGAATGTAATTTGGCATAATAACGTTTTATCTGCAATATTATTTACGTACAATTTCATGGGCAGACAGTTGTTAAGATGTGAACACAGCAATTACTGCTACATAAAATACTTTATATACTATTGTATACCTACACGTATAGAGAATACTCATTACTTCACACGGGTCTGTGGAATCAGGATGGAAAGGGGGTTCATGATATCAATCTATCATTCATGTGCCATGCCGGAAAGCGTGAGCGGTCATGACTTGACATTTCACTCGATCACCAGCGTCGTGGATCAGCTCAGTTCCTGTCTCGTCCGTGCCATGTGGCCAAGCCATCCGGGTATTTTCCTCTCGGTCTTCCTCTTGGTCTGTTCCCTTCGATCTTGCCAGTTGTCACTAAGTTCTCCAATCCATTTCTTCTCATAACATGTCCAAAAAATTTTGACTGTCTACGTCTATTTCTCTAATCAATTTACGATTTTAATTTGTCTCCTGTAGTACTTGGTCATTGGTTTTTCTGTCTGTCCATGGTATTCTTTGCATTTTCCTCAGAAACCACATTTCTGCAGCCATCAGATGTTTTTCAGATTGACTGCACATTGTCTAAGTTTCACATCCATACAAAAGAACAGGCTCTATGTATCCCCTCAACACCCATTTTCTCGTTTCAATTAACGTCTTTTTATTGGTCAGAATGATTTTCATCTTGCTAAAGGCTACTTTCGCCATGGCGATTCTTGTTCTAATCTCTTCAAGACATCTCCCTTCAGATGTTATGACTGTTCATGGTATACACACATAAAATATGGGTATATTTTGGAATATAGTAAAAGTATATATGCTTTTGGGAAGGGCGCTAACGAATTCCACTGGTAATGTCTTTGGCACGGCAGGACGCGGTTTCAACGCCTGAACTTGTCGTTTGTCAACGTGAGGGAAAGCTTGGCCGCCTCGTGGTTCTTGCTCTAGGTCTAAACAATGTTATGGCGCTAATTACATCACAGGCCCATGGAAGGTTCCTCCTGCTACTGGGAGAAGTATACCTGTGAACATTCTTTGGAGCAATGAGATTACCTGAAAGAATTAGAACTTTGGTCATGTGGCAGGATACATGTGTTCGAAACTTTAATGCTTTCGCCTAAATATAGGTAACATTTGAAAGCGAAAGGAACTGGTCTTAAGAAAGCTTTAATGGATTAAGACTCTATATTATCAAGATCCTCCAACCAGGATGGCACTGGGGCCAGAAGATGCAGCTACTACTATTGATCATGCATTCGTTACTCGCAGATCAGAAATGTACACTCTGTAGAAGGTATCATCCCTCATGGAAGTGGCCAACTCCTTTTATTCTCATCTAGTTTCCACATTCAGTAAAGTAAAGGTCAGAAAGACACATACAGCTTTTAAGTACGACAGAACCGAGTATGTTATTTGACGCCTTAGAAAGAAAATGTAGGTGATTAACTACAAGGGAGTGTAAACTAGTCATGTTGGACCTCGGCCCGGAATCGAACCCATAACCTTCGGAGTCAGAGTTAAACGGCTTGACCACTTCGCCACGAAGACTCCCTCGGAGTTGGAGCAAGGGAGAGATGAAAATAGAGCATGGTCAAGAAGTGGTATCAAGTATTGTGGCTGTTTCTAGTATCCTACGATGAGCTGAAGGTAGAGAACGACAAACATGTTGACGTTCAAGAAGATATACGCTGTAGATGTCAAAGAAGGGAAAATAGTTTATGATTGAGATTGAAAGGGTTAGGAATATCTGCAAGTTCTTGCTACACAGACAACTCAATAGAATTGATAGACCCACGTATATTGCAATGTTACATTATTTAAATTGTCAACTTCTGTGAACTATCAAGGAGAATGGAGAGGCGTTCCTATACAAACTTTGCAAGCAGACTGACTGCAGTGGCACAAGCATGATCTATTATTCGTCGAAGAGCCTGAATGAACAATCAGTGGGGGTGAAACATAAGCATTACGCATATGTAACGTATCACACGATTCTAAAAAATCATAACACAGTGAACCAGACCCTCATTGTGAGATATTATGTCATGAAGGAACTTAGTAGTTGTCAAGAAGCGATACTGTCGTCTTCAACAATAGTGTATTCTAATGATGAAGAGGCACTCCTGCTCATGTCATGCAACTCAATGTTGTGCTCGTAGGTTGGCACACTGCATCCAAGCGTTCACTGCAACACGACAAGAACTTACACTAACGAAGAATCCATGAGCATGATGATTGATGCCGTTTATTTGCCACCATTAAAGTAAGTCGTGTTCACAAGCAGTCTCTCCGATTGGCAGCCTTCAGGCTTGCTACAACCAGCCACCGCAGATTCGTGCTCTCGCCACAAACTTCCATATCATGTAGCCCAGGTGTTTGCGTTGTGTCAAGTAGCCCCTAGTGCGTGTGAGTGTGGAGTTTGATGCTAACGGCCCCGGCCGTCAAGCCAAAATAATCGCCCAGCATGGTCATTCGGACTCGACACTTACGTGGTCATACCAGGATGAATAAGCACCCACTTTCGCTGTCCGGCGATGACTAGATGCCGTGGCTGGTCGCACAGATGTCTGTGTGAACAAGTGACTGCTGTCGATGGATGGAAGAGTATAGCGTTCTAATGCATCGGTGGTACTACTGTCAGTGTAGAGCGTAGAAGCGTCTAACTTGCGTGTAAGCTGGTGGTGAAGTGGTTCACGAAAACAGTTGCGTTGTTAATCAACGCAACTTTATGACGTAGCACTTGTGCACATGTAGTGCTACATCGTGCTTTACTCAACTAATGTTCTATTTATGTTCACTGATGTACGTGCACATCAGTTCACTCTGTAACTGCCTGTCATCCGGCATATGACAGCTGTGCAGATCAGGAAGAAATGGTGAACTGCTTCAACCACAGCATTGAAAAGACATTTGTGTCTGACGAGTCGTTGCATGGTTATTTCACGCCACACTATACACTAAAAATACCTCACTTGATGAAATTAATAAAGGGTCAGTACTTTACAAAAGGCTATATATCTTTCATAACACTAAGACATTATTGGAAGTCAAAAGAAAATGACCTTAAATCTTAAAGTATTCAATTGTAACTATAACTCAGTACTACCGTATCGATCTAAACCAGGGAGAATAAGAAAACTATTATAAATAAACTATACACGTTTACTAATTAGTGCCTAAGAAAATTAGAAGGAATAAAATGGTATGACATAATTACCATACATGGACAGAACTAGACACATACTAATGAAACAAGACGTTGCGAAAATACAATGGCGTTGGATAGGCGTTGCATTGAGAAAACACAAGAATAGTATAACTTGAACTGGCTTAGTTTGGGACCAACATGGCAAAAGACATATAGGAAGATTTAACAAATCATGGAGAGGAGAAGTAGAAACATTTAAAAAAAATATATGAGAAGGACATGGGCAGAGCTACATGAGATAGCTACAGATATGAGGACTTTGAGTGAGTTGGGTGAGGGCCTATGACTCCGATGGGACATAGAGGGCAAAATAAGAAGAACAGGGATTTTACAAAATTGTATGGCAAATTATTGTAAGGTTACTAGGAGAAATACAAACACGCGTAATGGGACTGGGACGTTTTGGACTAAAAAATGGTATATGCAGAATAAGCATGACACTCTTGTTGCGGTCTTGGATCTTCAGGATACGCACAATAGAGTTAAGTATGACCTGTTGATGCGTACACTTATAGATATTGCATACATACATGACCTGTGAACTGGGGAATGGGGTCGATAATGCAGCTGAAGAGATGGAGTTTTCCATATGTATAAAGGAGTTTCTCAGAAGGCAATGAGTTGGGGGGTCGGGGGGGGGGGGGGTCTGGACATTATTTGAGGAGAATACCCAGACGTATGTTTAATGAATTTGCTAGTCGAATAATAACTTCCGGTAAATTGGCGACGCTTCTTTCTTCAGAGGACACAGAGTTTGCGTATTTCTTTGGCAGTATGTGTTTTTATTTCGTAATCGTTTTCGGAAGCTGTTCCCGAGAAACCACGGAAGTTAGGTGGTGAATGAAATTTTGAAGGCCGCTGACAGATAGTTGTTGGTTATGGTCTCAAGTTTTGCGACGGTAGGCAGACGATCTCTTTATCGAAACAATGGCTACGGTCACGCGACCAGTATGGTCACTGCCAAGAAGGAAAGCAACGGCAAACTACCTTCTTTAAAGTTGCCTAGTTTATCATGATTCGCCTAATTACAGATCATCACAAGAAAACGGCAGGAACACTGCAGTTAGCAACATGGAATGTCCGAACGTTAAGCGACGACGACAAATAAGATAACATCACACAAGAAATGGAAAGAAAGAAGATTAATATATTAGGAATGTGTGAGACGATATGGAAAGAGGTACGGCTTATGACATGGGAAGATTGTAAGATTATTCATTCTGGAGGAGAAGAACGGCAAAGAGGTGTAGCAGTCATATTGGATCGGGAAATATCGAAATCTGTTCTAGAATATTGGGCTTTGTCAGACAAGGTTCTATTGGTAAAAGTAATGGGCAGACATTTTAACATAAACGTCATTCAAATTTATGCTCCAACTAGAGGACGCAATGGATATAGTGTAGACGAATTTTATAAAGACATGGAATCTGCTTTGAAGAAATGTAAAAATTCAGAACTAAATATCATAATGGTCGATTTCAATGCAAAAGTGGGAAATCAAGTCGATGGATGCACAGTAGGCAAAAATGGTTTGGGAGAGCGAAACGAAAGAGGATAAAGAATTGCAGAATGGGCAAAATAGACGGATATGAAACACATCCTAAATGACTATGGATATGGAGGAGTCCTGATAGCAGAATTAGAAACCAGATTGATTATATCCTACCAGATTGATTATATCCTACCAGATTGATTATATCCTACCAGATTGATTATATCCTACCAGATTGATTATATCCTAATGAGCAGAAAGTTTAGAAATGCCTAACAATCGCAAAAACAGTTCCCAATGCTGACTGTTACAGTAATCAGATTGATTACAGGAACATTGAGGGCAGAGTTAAACAAAGTAACATATTCACCAGCAACATTAAATATTATCTGTGTACATTGAAAAATGACAAGGTAATACAAGACAATTTTAACATAGAAGTAAAGAACAGAGTTGATATACTGTCTGATCTAGAGTTTTTATTTCAAGATGTGGCTAATCAATGGTAAATGTTAAAGAATTCAATCAGTTTGGCTGCAGAAACAACTATTCCAGAATTAAAGAAAGTGGATCGTAAGAAATGGATGAATGAAGACATTTTACAACTAATGAAAATAAGAACACACAACAAAAATAATCCTGCCAAATATAAAGAAATTCACAGAAAAGTCAGAATATTATAAAAGGATGCAAAAGAGGCATGACTTGAGAAAAATTGCATAGAGAATGAAAAACAACACAACAGTAAAAATACCAAAGTAATGCACACATGAATTCAGGAGCTTACTAATAAAAGAACACGTACATCAGCAGGCTGCCTAAACACAATATAAGGAAAAATCATAATAGCAAGAGACCAGATTTTACATGTATGGTCAGATTATGTGAAAAACCTTTATGATGATAACATAGAAGAACAGTATGGTATTCGAAATAATAATGAATCAATTTTGAAGATGCAGGTTCAGAATATTCTTAGCCATATGAAAACTGGCAAGACCCCCGGTCCAGAAAACATTACAATAGAAATTATTAATACTTTAGAAGAATATGGAATAGATCAAGTCACTAGACTACAATATATCATACTAGATATATACTTTATGAATTATCTAATTCTAGATTTATTGCAATCCCAAAGAAATCAGGAGCCTTGAAATGTGATCAACATAGAACAATTAATATAATGAGCTACATCACGAAGATTATGCTAAGAGTTATCATGCAAACAGTTAGGAAGAAATTACAGCCTGAAATAGGAGAAGAACAATGTGGATTTGCAGAAGGCAAGTGTACAGTAAATGTTGTGTACATGCTGAGAACAGTAATTGAACTTACTATAGAAGTAAATAAAGATATACATTCCTGCCTTATTGACTACACAAAGGCGTTCGATAGAGTTAGACATGTCGACATGATAGAGATACTTGCAGATCTAGAAACTGATAGAAAAGTCCTTAGACTTGTAAAAACATATATTGGAAACAACAAGCTGCCAATAGAATTGAAAGTGAAGTTGGCAATATCAGCCTATTAAGAGAGGTGTGAGACAAGGATGTGTAATGTCTCCAGATCTGATTTCCCTGTGTAGTGAACATATTTTCAGAAATATGCGAGATATAAAAGGAATCATCATTGTAGGAAGAAACATCAATAACATTAGATATGCAAATTATACAGTATTGATTGCAGACAATGAGCAGGATCTGCAACATTTAGTAGATGCGGTTGTTGCACACAGTGAACAACTAGGGTAAGATTAAATTGTAAGAAGACACAGATTATGGTCTTCACTGGGAAGAACGAAATACCACAATGTAATATACAGGTAAACTGGAATATTCTTAAACACGTGAATCGATACAATTATCTCGGAACAGTCATAACATCTCATGGGAGATGCCTTGAAGAGATTAGAACAAGAATCGCCATGGCGAGGGCAGCCTTTTATAAGGTAAAAAACGTACTGACCAATAAAATGATGTCAATTGCTACGAGAAAACGAGTGTTAATGTGTTACATAGAGCCTGTACTTTTGTTATGGATGTGAAGCGTGGACAGTGAACAGTCAAGCTGAAAAGCATCTGATTGCTGTGGAAATCTGAAGATGTGGTTTCTGAGCAGAATGCAAAGAATACCATGGAGAGACAGAGATACCAACGACCAAGTCCTACAAGAAACAAATGAAAATCGTAAACTGATTGGATAAATTAGACATAGACAGTCAGTACTGATTTACATGTTATAAGAAGAAATAAATTGGAGAACTTTATGACAACGGCAAGATCGACGGAAGAGAACAAGGGGAAGACATAGAAGTAAATACCTGGATGGCATGACACCGTGGTATGGTTGAGACAAGAACATTAAATTGATCCACGACTCTGGTGATCGGTTGAAATGGCGAATTATGACCACCCACACTTACCGAAACGACACATGAAGGATGGATGGAGTCTAATAACTAGCATTGGAATTATTTGGTGGCTTTCGAAGAGAGTGTTGGGTCATGTTTTGTGAGATCTCTATCGCAGTGATGACATTTCCGAATGTCAGTATTTGGTATCCAGTATGCATGTATGCATGTGTGTCTGTGAGTGTGTGTGTGTGTGTGTGTGTGTGTGTGTATATATATATATATATATATATATATATATATATATATATATATATATATATATATTTGTATGTATCGTCATCAAGTGCCGTGCCGGCTGGCGAAGGCGTTCATGGCTTTCCACAGATCTCGGTCGTTGGTGTTATAGATCAACTCTCCTGATAATATTTCTCCATGCAACCGTCTCAATCCATCCAGCTTCATTTCTCTTGGT